>WEIS01041215.1:38282-55311 GCA_013389965.1 Todus mexicanus
GGGCTTGGTCAGGTGTGCGAGGAGCAGAAGTGCGAGGAAGAGGTCTTCCCCTTGGCTATGAATTACGTGGATCGCTACCTGTCGACGGTGCCCGTGAGGAAAAATCACTTGCAGCTTCTGGGAGCGGTCTGCATGCTCCTGGCTTCCAAGCTGCGAGAAACCACGCCCCTGACCGTGGAGAAACTCTGCATTTACACAGACAACTCCATCACGCCTCAGCAGCTCCTGGTAACCACCCCTATCTCCAAGAGCCCTCCAGCTCCTCCCCAGCTCCCTTATCTCCTGCGTCCTGCTGCTTGGCAGCGGTACCTGTGTCTCCTCCTGTCCTCTTCCTCCCATTTCTTCACCTTCCTCTGCTTTCCTCATCCAACCTTCTCTCCTCCTTGCCCCGGCGGGTGCGATGTCGGTGGGTGGAGACCTCTCCATCCCAGCCAGGCCTTCGATTCCTGCTGTGGGAAGCAGCTTTAGGACCTCCAGCTCACAGAGAAAGTTCCTTGTGCCTTCAGCGCTCGTTGGCAGCGCGGAGCTGCTGCGCTGAGCTCGCTCCCAGGCGCTGGTTCGCTCTTGGTGACAGCTCTGGAGAACAAAGGCTCCCAGCTGCGAGGGCAAACCCTGCGGCTCCCGCTTGCCCCGGCTGCGAAGGGGCGTGACGTGGGAGATGCGTTTCCACACGAGCAGGAAAAACGAAGCTTGAAGTTAATGACCAGAATGGGGTGGGAGCTTTTGTGCCCCGGGATCCCGCTGGTTGCACCATCGAGGCTGGTGGTGCTGCCAAGGAGATGGGAATAAGCGGGAGCTCGCTGCTGCCCAGGTCCCCTTCCGTGCCCTTGAGTTAAAGCGGAGCTGCTTTGTCGTGCGCTCGAGCAGAAGCCGTGCAGGTTTCGAAAGGCAAAGTGTTTTCGGCTGATAAAATTTCAAGGCAAAGCTCTCTTGAGTTCAGCTTTGCCAACGGGGGAGGAAATTGGAGAACCCCTTTTCTTGGGGGGGAGCCTCCTGTGCCGGTAGATGAGAACCCTCGGGAGGAAACGGCCACCTCGCTTCGAGTAACAAACATCCCTGGAGACGGTTTTGCCTACGAGAACGTCTCGGGGTTAGTCATCGCCGCTTTAAAGATCTAATTTTTTAGGGGGGCCGGGGTGGGCGAGATGATCTGAGTGTGATGCGTCCCCAGGGTGGGGAGGGAACCCACAACACTTTCAGGTGTGAATCGGAAGTTCTGGTAACTGGGGAGCTCTGGGGTGACCGTGGTTTTTTCCAAGCGCCGGTGTAGGTTGGGGAAAATCCCCTCACCTCCACAACTCTCCCTGCGCTCGTTCGTGGGTGGGTTTTTGCCTTAAGTAGCCCTCGCGGAAAACAAGATGTGGATCGTGACGGTGAAGCGTGGCGAGGGCTGGGAATGCCCAGACGAAACGCAAGCGCTGGTCGCTGTGGTCGTGCTGCGGCGTCCTGCTGCGAGGGGTTGCCACGAGATCTCCGTGTGCCGAGGTTTTCTCCTGTTCTGTCAGTGAAGCTTCATCCTTGAGAGCACCTTCTCATCCAGCGATGGATTCCTGGTATCTTCCCAGCACTGGGACGTGAAGCTAATCCCAGCCTGGAACCAGGAGGGCTTGGTGGGCACCTTGTGCGTATCTCCCGTGGATCCCCCGTTGTATTCCATTCGGATTTATTTGCTGCTTTCTTTTTTCCAGCTGAATCTTGCGCTGTTGTTTGTAGCAGGCTCCTTCCAAAGGAGAAGGGTCAGGAGAGGTGCCGGTGGGTGGTGGGCAGAGCAGGGGCCCCATCCCTGGAGGCTTTCCTTGGCTCTCGCACTCAAACGCTGATGCCTCCGCACTCAGAGTCTCTTTTCCTCCCTTGCCCCGTGAGGTTTGTCAGCAGGAAGCTGCGGCTGAGCAGCGCCACAATGTTCAGCTCCTCTTCTCCCTCCTGCTGGCAGCTTTGGGGTGGAGGTGGAGGAGGAAAGCACTGTTTGCTCTGCTGCCTGTTGCTCGCTTCTGATCGTGCAGGTCTCAGTCCTGGAGTTCTTCTTCCCTGCCCTTTTGCCCCAGCGGGATCCTGCGTTGCTCTCGGGAGGCACAGCCGGGTGGGGTGGTTGGCAGGGATCTCTTCCATCGTTCTTCACCGGAATCAATGCGCAGTTGAGATGGAGAATGGCTTCGTTTGGGGGCTCAAAAAGTCCTTTCTCAGGACAGCCAAAGGTAACTTTCCAGGCAAATGGGATCCCTTTTGTCTTTCCCAAAGGGATGGCCCTGAGCACTCAGCAGCGCAGGGGTTTAATCCCAAGATTTAAGCCTAAGAGCTGAGCAGAAGCCGTCACATACCAGGCGCAGCCCTTAAGGAGTTACTGAGGCATTTGCAGGTGGCTGGGCAGGAGCTGCTCTGTAGCCTCCGCTCATCTTTCCCTGCCCACCTGCTTTTGGTAGATGTTTAACCCTGTTTGGGGCAGATCCTGCTCAAATCTCCCATCGCTCTCCACCGTAACAAGGGAGCGGAGGTGACATCTGAAGACACGCGAGGGATTTGTCTTTGCTTTGGGACCCGACAAGAGTTAATCCTGATTACAAAACCCGGGCGAGCTGCTGGTCTCCTCCGCTGCGCTCATCGCCCTGATGCCGTTTTTCTTTCACAATCCCGCCATGGCAGAGGGTGGGGAGGGGAAGGGAAGGGGAGCTTCTTCATCACGGCTTGGACAATGGTGCATCCTGGCCCCTTCTCGTGGATCGGTGCCGTTTCAGCTCCCCACGTGTCCTCCCCGGCCGTTGGGAGGAAGCTGGGGCTCCCGTTCCCGCTAGGTTTGCTTCCTTCTCTTGCCGGGATGCTTGGCACCGGCTCCGCAGTTTAGAAGGGACACGTTTGAAAGAAAATCTTGATGAAGTTATTCTAGGGAGAAGGAAATGATGCAACGAGGGACTTGTCCATTTGGAGGAAGTTGGATTTCCGTCAAGGGCGTTATCTACCCTACCCTACCCTACCCTACCTTGCTTTGCTTTTTATTTTTTTTAATAAAGGCTTTTCTGGCCTGGGCAAGAAGGCGTTGAGCTGCTTGAAGGTTGGGGAGAGCAGTTGTAGCTCACCTTCGGCTGCCTGGTTTGCCCCTAATACATGGTCCTGCCTGTGAAATCTTTGACCTAAGGGCAGCTTTGCAAACTGTCGGGTGTTTGCTAGCGTAGACCGCGAGCAGGATCAAGCCCCAAGGCTGGGGATGAAGGGAGCAGCGGCAGCAGGAGAGGACACCCGAGTTAGAGATGCTCACTGGTGGTAGAACATTGACTTTCCAGAGGATATGCTCCTGTTCTATTGTTTCACCTTCAGCTGGTGCCATGGGGTGGGGTCCATGCGACCGTTTCTGCACCTTAACCCTTGCCATCCAGCGCTGAACTCTGGTCAGGGGATGGAAACAAACGTTTGCCCCAGATTTCCTATTTGCTTTCGTGGCTGCTCATTTCTGTAGCTGTGTCTCAGCTGCTGGCTCGGGTGGGTGGCCGGCAGCAGCGACAGCAGCAGCGGCTCTTTCCACCCTCTCTTTGAGTCAGCTTGCGAGCACAGCCCTGCTCCTGCCTCGCTGGTGTCTCATCCACTCAGTGAGAGGGTAACATGGGACCTTAGCAACTCAGAGGGACAAAATCGAGCACAGCTTCCCTTTTTCCTCAGCCAGGGCTGCTGCTGCAGCGAGGAGCTGAGCTCTGCTCCCTCTGCCCCGCGCCAGATGGGTTTACACGGGCTCCTCGTAGGCACGGCAGGCGTGTGGGTGTTGCTGAGAGGAGAGCTTGAGGTACGAAGTGAGCGTCGCTGCAGGAAGAGGAGAGGAGCTGGTGTGATTGGCACATCCCAGACTGAGTTTGCAGAGCTGTAAATCAAGTAAAAGCGTCTCGGCTTCGGGACTCGGGTCTGTCGTAGTGAGAGGGAGCGGAGGAAGCGACCAGAGGCTGTTTGTGGAATCACCTTGGCAGTGGGAAATGGGCGCTGCTTCCCTTCCTTCAGGTTTTTTGTCATTCTCGTGGGATGCAGCCAGGAGAGATGAGGGCAGTGAGCTCGCAAGGGGGAAGCTCAGCTGCTCTGCAGCTCCCAGCCCTGGAGGCACCGGCCAGGTCTGGGGGAGCTCTGTCCTGGGGGATCCTGCCCAAGGGGGACCTGCTGCCTTGCCAGGGATGTGCTGCTCGCTGGGCAGCGCTGGCAGCCCGCAGCCCTTCCACGGGCAGAGCGAGCTCCGCGGGCTGGAGGAACAAAGCAACAGTTCCCACTTTCTTCCTCTCTTTCATTAGCCGGGCAGAGAGGGATTCAATGAGGTGCAAAACAAAATGCCAGGAAAAGGATGTTTGCTGTAGCGAGCGGTGCCGCTGTCGCAAACCTGCTTGTCTATCTCTCGCGGCCTTTTGTTCTGCTCCTTCCACAGCTCAAGTGATTCAGAGATTCTGACATGCTGCTCTGAGAGCGGGAAGTCCCCGGGGTGAGCAGGAGAGAAGCGAGGAGCCGGGCGGTTTGGCAGCAGAGAGGCTTCCCTGAGCTAAATCCTGTGAGCTGGTGACAGTCCCTGGCGCCTGGCGCCTTCAGCTGGCACCTCGAGTGCCGGCTGGGGCTGGAGATCAGCCCTCGGCCAACAACCAGGGTTTTAAGACGACGATGAACCGGTGCGCTAGCTGGGAAAGAGCTGCTGCCGTGCATTGCAAATGGACAGGCTCTCGTCCCGTGGCAGTGCTGCGGTGGCTGGAGCCAGCTTGTCCCAGGTGAGGTCTCCTGGCTGAGCTGTTCTGCACCCTGGATCTTCTCCTTAGGACAGAATGAGGTGCTGAGGGACACGGCGTAGTGGTGCTCTGGCAGTGCTGGGTTAACGGTTGGACCCGATGATCTTAAAGATCTCTTCCAACCAGAATGATTCCATTCTGTGCCACACAGAGCTCTCCCCTCGCTGTGTTGCTGCACTTCACCAGCAACCAGCACTACCTGGTTGGAATTCTTTTACCCAACCCTTCTCTCTCCCCTCTGCTCCAATCCCCCTGTTGAACCAGGCCCCTCGGTGACCTGTGCTGCGCTCCTCAGGCTCTGGAGCTCATTGCTTTTATCTTCTTGCTCTTACCCTGTGGCTCTGGCTTGAAAATATAGATATTGGCCAGCCGGCCACCCATGTGGGAGAGGAGGGAGCGGGCTCTAGCGAAGCATCACGTTCAGGTTGGAAAAGGGATGGAAACGGCGTATTTGGCCTCACGGGGGATTTGGAGCAGGTTGAGCAACGCTGCTCATTTGAGCAACTCAGAACCGGTGGCGTTGTGTAAGGGGAAAGAGTTTGGGTGGTGTGGGTAGTGAAAAAGAGAGAAAATGAAGATCTTCCCTTACGAAAAATCTCACTTCTTCAAATCCCTCTGTGGTGGCAGCTCGTTGGCACGTCCGTGAGCAGCAGGGACCTGGTAATCGGAGACTACTTGGGAAAAGAATAGCTAATTCTGCTGGGCAGGGCCAGGTCCTGCAATGGAGTTACCTGATACCAATCCCAGTTCAGCTCTGTCCTCCCAAACCTGGAGCTTCAGCTCTCGCGGGGTGTTTTCCTTCCCCATCCCATCTGCAGGGTCCCTGCCACCCCATCCCAGCAGAGAGGAGGGACACGGGGGCATCTCCGTTGGCCTTTCTGGCACGCTGTGACCCCGCCACCAAAACCAGAGTTGCTGCTGATCCAGAGGGTGAGAGAAATCGGGGGCCAGAGATCTTCATCATGGCTCAGGCCGAGGGGGAGTTGGGGCCAGCAGAGGGGTTCGGGTGGCTGGGTGTGGGCTGCCTGTGACGTTCCTGCTGGGATGGGAAAGGAAACGATCCTGGGAAGATGCTGCTCTCGCCTCTCCTGACGCTGCCGTCGGTGCATGGTCGGAGCTGGAGAGAACACCAAAGCCTCCCAGCCCAGTGAGACCAGTACGCGTGTGGCCTCAGTTTGATTCAGCTGCTGCTCTGGCGAAGTCACGTCAACCTTGACTGGGATGGCAGAGCTGGGAGCTGAGCGCGGGGGCCTGAGATTCTGTGCTAAGGCTCTAATGGGGTGGCTCCCTTTGCCAATCCCTTGCTGGATGGATGAGTTCTCTGGTACCCCCGGGTGGCTACCACCTGGTCACAGCAGGATTTGCTGGGTGGCGACTCTGCCAAGTGCTCTTCGGTGGCTGCTCCGCGCTTCGGTTTCCTTGTCGGTGTTCGGCTTAATGCCCAGAGCTGGAGGATGAGCAGATGAGAGGAACAGGCTGGGCTCCAGCTGCAACCCACGGGGGGCACCCGGCCCTCGCTACCATTTGTTCCCCAGTTTGCAGACCGCACGGGGGCCGGCTCCTGGAAGGAATTGCAGAAATCTCCGGTAGATGGTTAGAGAGGGCACCGTGACACGGGACGGAGACCTCGGGAGCCGCATGGCGCGTAACTGGGAAGCAGCAGCGAGCCATTGTGGGTGTTAGCGCGGCTGTTCAGTGCCTCTTCCCCCTGAGGAGCTGCTGGGGATGCTCTGCTGAGCTCGACTGGAGGCTCTCTTGGCAGAGAAGAGGCGTGATGAGTAGCGGGGCTGCTGCCAAAATGCTGGTGCCCAGCCTGGGACCTCCTCCATAGGGCTGCGTGCCCGGTGTCCCTTGGGTGAAGACCTCAGCACCTGATCACAGAGCCCCTGAGCTCCGTAGGGATTGAAGGTCTGGTACAGGAGCTTGGGCTGGCTGGATGCAGCCCTGAAAGCTCAGGCACATTTCCCCCACCTTCCCTCGCTCCAGAGGCTGTGCTGAGGGGCTGGCTCTGGCTATTGCCACCTGCGGTTCTCCAGCCACGGGGCCACTGTAGGAGGGAATCAATGCACTGGCCGGCTCCGAGAGCACACGGAGGGGTGAGCTCCTCCGTTCCCTTTGCTGGAGCGCTGTTAGCCCCGAGCTGGACTGCTCCTGAGAGCCTGGACATCACCCCCTCTTCTGGGAGAACAGAAGGGATCCGTGAATGGTGCCTGTTGCCCCTTGCTCTGCTTTTCCCCGCCGCGGGCTCCTGCAGCAGCACTGCAAAAGGCGGAGGAGTGTCGAGGGCTAATCCGACTGCACCTTGGAAAGGAGAAACCAGATTTATCGCTTCCCCTTCTGATCTTTACTCCCGGCTCTGCAACGGCTCAAGGCTGGAGTTGTGCCAGGCACAGAGCGGGGACGGTCCCTCTTTTCTTCCCTGTCCCATGGATTTTATGTTCTCCTGTGCCTTCCCCAAGCACTGGCCTTTATGTGCCCTTGAATCGGGTGAATGTTTCTGCCCCATGAGTAACACCCTGTCTGTCTGTCTGTCTGTCTGTCTGCAGGATTGGGAGGTTCTCGTCCTGGAGAAGCTAAAGTGGGACCTGGTCTCGGTGATCGCAAACGATTTCTTGGCTCACATCCTCCATCACCTCCCGCTGCCGAAGGACAAGATGGATCTGGTGAAGAAACACGCGCAGACCTTCATCGCCCTGTGTGCCACAGGTGGGTGCTGGCTCCCGCTGGAGCCACCCGCTGGGATACTGGGAGAGGTTGGGCTGGTCACTGGGCTTGAGGCAGGCTCACTGGGCAGCCTGGGGCTGGTCTCCAGCCTCCTGGCTTCTTTCTGGGCAGCTGAATTCCTGCCCTCATCCAAATCTGAGTGTTTGCTGCTCGGTGACGTGTTTTCTACCCCTGACAAAGTGGGAGAAGGGTCCTGGGGGCTCTTAGTGGGTGCCTGGAGGATGCCCCCGTTACGCTGAACACGCCCCACTGGCCCGCTCTGGTTTCCCAGAGAAATCCCAGTCTCAAGAACTCACCGGGCACATCCTTGCTAACAGCTCCTCCTTTTTATCTCTTGTGTCCCCATCCTGGCTCTAGACTACACCTTTGCCCTGTACCCC
The DNA here is from genome assembly GCA_013389965.1 of Todus mexicanus. Classification (NCBI taxonomy): domain Eukaryota; kingdom Metazoa; phylum Chordata; class Aves; order Coraciiformes; family Todidae; genus Todus; species Todus mexicanus. The sequence continues at coordinate 46,126 of WEIS01041215.1, forward strand.
GCCTCCATGATCGCCACGGGCAGCATCGGAGCGGCGATCCACGGCCTGACGATCTCCGTGAACGATTTCAGCGGCGAGGCGATCACCGAGCTGCTGGCCAGTGTCACTGGCACCGAGGTGGTGAGTGTTCCCAGGGCAGAGCGAAGCAGTTTTGTTGCTGGATCTGGTGGAAACTCTTCTTGTTTCTGCTGCTTGTTCTTCAAGGTAGGGGTTGGTCTGTTCTCCCAAGGAACAAGCACCAGGACAAGAGGAACCGGCCTCAAGTTGCCCCAACCAGGGGAGGTTTAGGTTGGAGCTGAGGAACAATTTCTTGGGCACTGTCAAGGGGTGCCCAGGCGTGTCCCAGGCTGCCCAGGGCAGGGCTGGAGTCCCCCTGATCCCTGGAGGGGTTTCCAAGCCGTGGAGATGTGGTGCTGAGGGACACGGGGCAGTGGTGCCCTGGCAGTGCTGGGGAACAGTTGGACTCGATGAGCTTAAAGCTCTTTTCCAACCCAAATGATTCCATGATTCTCAGGAACTTCAGCCAGCCTTGGTCTGAGATGTGCCTAGAGATGAGCGAGCCCCTCTAAACGCAGCACCCTTGGCCAGGCCCGTGGCTGCGGTCGGCTCCTGGGCAGCGAGCGCTGCCTGCGCGGAGCTGGGGCGAGCTCGGGAGCCTTTGAAAAGCAGCACAAAGGGCAGCGTCTGTTCCCTGCGCGGGCAGGTGTTGGCGGGATCGGGTTGACACGGTGGGATGGGGCAGCAGGAGAAGCCGGGCTCGGCATCTGCTCGCCTCCGCCGGTGTCTGGTTGCAGGTACCCCCAGAGCTGCAGGTACCCCCAGGAGGTCGGGGGCACGAAGCTTTTCAGGCTGCTGGTGCAGCAGCTTCACTGGGGCCACTGGGATGGTGGGGGGCACCTGCCCACCCCTCTGCTGCTGCCCACTGAATGGGGCAGGGGGACCCCGGCGGGCTCCCCGTTTCCAGGTTGTTCCTGCCGCGGGGAAGCCGTCGGGGGAGCCTTTCTTCTGCCAGGGGCCTCTTTGATCTTTTCTTCTGGCCGAGCGCTAACGCTGGCCGGGCGCGGGTCGGTTACAGTCCCCTGACACCACCCACGGGAATTGGAAGAGGTGCCGGTGCCGCAACGGGTGGGAGGCTGCGACCAGGCTTTGTCCGGGCAGGGAGGGGACGGGGCAGGAGAGCGAACTGATCTATTTCTGCGGCTTTCTCTCTCATTTTTTTTGTGTTTTTGTTTTTTGTTTGCCGGAGCCTTTTTTTAAAGAGAGACTCGGCGCAGCCAGCTGCTGCCAAGCTGCTGCGGTGAATGGGGCAGGGACTGAAACCTGCTCTGGGTCGGGGCTGCTGGAGGGAACAGGTGGGAAGCAGAGGGAGCCGAAATGGAGCCCAGCAGCTCCCCTGCCTCCCTCCCTCCTCAGCCCGGGGAGAGCATCTGCTCTGCCCTGTGTGAGGTGCTGCCCAAACAGCAGAGGGAAGCCCTGGGGATGTGTCCGCAGCGTCGCGGGGCTCCCAGGGGAGGCACCCGGCCTCGGCCTCCCATCTTTGTGGTGTTGATGCTTCTCCCTGAACCTTCCTCGCAGTGTCCCTGGGCTGCAACTCGGTTTTCCCCTTGGGCTCAGCACCGGAGGAGCGATGGATGCCCAACCCGCAGCCGGGCAGCGCTGGGGGTGCGAGGAGGCGATGGGGCTGATGGTGTTGGCTCCGTGGCCGGCAGGAGCTGCTCCATCACACGGAGGCGGCTCGTTGCCAGCTTGGAGCTGCTCTGGACCCGTCCTCATCCCCCGTGGAGCAGGAGCAGATCCCCAAGGCTTCGCCAGCTGGCACAGGAGCCTGGCTGCCTGTGGCCGAGCCGGCTTTTAGCATCTCCACCAAAATTACCCCTGGGCTGGCCATCATAGCGAGAGGCCCCGCCGCGAGCTCGCCCCAGCGCTGCGGGCGGCTGGAGGCCGCGCTGACGGGAAGCGGCGTGGGGAAGGGGAGGTGGGCGTTGCTATTTTCGCTCGCCACATCCTCTGTCAGTTTCTAAGAACCGGCGGCAGATTCCTGGTAAGAGATTTCGATGTGTGACAATATCCAGCCAGCGCCCAGTGCCAAACGCCACCTCGTACCCCTGGGGCCGGGCTGCGCCCGTTGGCGATGGCTCTGGCGGCTCTCGGTGGGTCACGGAGGTGCAGGGTCACGAGGGGCTCCAGGAGAGCCGAGGTGTGGGGCTGGGGGAGGCAGGTGGAGCTCCAGGGTCCGTGTGCGCAGCCGTGGCGCCGCGCGCTGCCATCGCTTGGGACGCTTGGTTGTAGCAGTGGATCCCAGCCTGCTCACAGATGTTCTGCTCCACGCTCGCAGGCGCCAGCGGCAGCTGAGCCTGGGGAAATCCCACGCTGCAGCTGAAAGCTTTGGGAAGCTCCGAAGGATGCAGCGTCTGTTCCTCGAGAGCGTGGTCGAGCAGGGAGGTGGGGAGAGGACGACCAGAGCGTGGGGCTTGTCCTGAGGGGGCAGCTAAAGCGCGGGCAAGCTGGAGATGCCCCTGGTTGGAGAAAGGCTGCTTTGTCTTGGGTGTTTAGATGCTCCAGGGGCCAGAGTTGTAGCCCAGCAGCTGCTCTGAGCTATTTATAAGGCTCCCACCTCTGAGCAGCAGAGAACTGAGGCCTCTTGTCTCGCTCCCTCTCCTGCAGGACTGCCTGAAAGCCTGTCAGGAGCAGATCGAGGCAGCCTTAGCCGAGAGCCTCAAACAGGCATCCCAAACCCAACAGGAGTTCCGCACGGCCAAGACTGCTGCTTACCCGGCCAGCCAGCCCACCAGCACACCCACAGATGTCACGGACATCAACCTGTGACCAGCCCGCCCTTCCCGAGAGCCGCCCGGCCCCGCCGCGCCACGACCTCGCCCTGGACACCCCAAAGGTCGCTGCATCCCACCAACCCAGCCCGTCAGCCCCCTCCATCCGACGCCTGCCGAGGATTTGCTCCGCTCGCCGGCAGCGCGGAGCAGGATCTGAGCTCGTCTTCCCGGAGCGAGCGGCCGGGCTGGTGCAGCTTGACGCTGCTCGTCGGCTTCTGCTGGGGTGAAGCGACCCTTTTCGTGGTGGGCAGGGCGCAAGAATTGCTTGGGGAGGGGGAGCAGGACCCAAAATGAAGTTGCAAAATGTTTCTCAGTTCGTGTTCCTCGTAGCCCGGGCTGGCTGCTGTTCGCCGGCTCCTCGGGGGTGTTGAATGTGACGACTTCGAGCCCCGCGGGGCCACCAATCATGGACAGCGAGCCTTTGAACCCGGCCTGCGTGACCAAAACGCTTAGAACCCCCCAAACCTCCCTCCCCGGGCCGGGGCGCTACGAGAGAGGACCGAGCGCGCGGGAGGAGGGAGCAGCTGCTTGTTGGCCCCTCGCTCCCCGATTTGCTTCGTGCCAGATTGCGGCGGCTCCTGCGGGGGTTTGGCCTGGCTGCTTCTGCTTGGAGGGGAAACGTGGGGCTTGTTCCTTGTTGCCGTTAGATTTGGGATTCGGGGTTTTTTCGGCTTGCTTGGGGGACGCCGCCGCTCCTCGTCTGCGTGGACAGCAGAGAAACCCTCGCCTCGGGGAGCAGCCTCCTGGGCGAGGTTTGGGCGCAGTCCCCTTCGGCTTCCCCACTGAGGCTGCTTAATTTATTGTTAACTGCTGGGTCATGGGGGAGGGAGGGAGGGAGACGCCGCCGTTCCTCGCTGCGGGGCTGCGACGCTGCTCCCCTCTCCTTCCACAATTGTGCCTTCACCCTTCGTCCCTTTCCCTCGCTCCCTGGGCAATGGGAGCCAAACCTTTGGAAGCTGGGGGGGGGTGGGTTTAGGTAGCTTTAGGCGTCAGGCTAGGGTTTAAGAAATCCATTTGAACGTGCTGCTATCGTCTTGAAAAATGCGTCTTCCCCTCTCCGAGGCCGGGATCCCGGCTGGAGTTCCGGACGCCGGGGGCCGCGTCGCAGCTCTCGAATCGTATCCCGACAGGGTGGAAACGAAAAATAATCTGCTGCGCACTTGAGTCGAAAAGCGATTCTTGCTTTTGGGGTTGGTTTTTGTTTGGTTTGGTTTGGTTTTGGGCGTTGTTGTCGTTGATCCTGTCTGTTGAGGGGTTTTTATAAAAAGCGTTTAAAAAAGTAAAAAAAAAAATAAAATAAAAATGCTGCTTTTCTAAGAGGAAAAAAACAAACAAACAAACAACAAACAAACGTTAAAGAGTAGAAGTGAATTAAGCAGGAGAAGCCAGAGAGGCTCTGCAGGGATGGGAGGCCGGCGGCTGCTGCTCGGTGACCTCTGGACACGTGGATCCGTGGCTCTTGTCCTCCTGGGGGGGATGTGGAGAAGAAATCTTCCTTTTTAGGTGCCGCTAGAAACAAACAAACAAACAAACAAAAAAGTCTTTATCAGGTGAAAAACAAAAATGAGGCTGCTCTTCTTCCAGCCTCGAAGAGCCACCCGCTGCTGCCTCCTGCTAGCAGGGGCTGGGGAGGGGGGCGCAGAGCCTGCCCGCACAACCAGAAAGGAATTTTTTTTATATATATATAAATAAGTTTTAATTTAAAAGGAAACTCGTTTGGCGTTCACGCGCGAGAGTCCCGCTGCTGGGAGAACCGGAGAACCACACGATGTTGCAATAAAGTATTTTAAACAAGCCCGGATGCCTCAAGGGTTTCCCTTCGCTGCCCGGGGGGGACACTTCAGCATCTCCTCCCCGTGCAGAGCTCCTGCCTCGGCCCCAGTTGTACTGGGGGGGACCCCAACACTGGGGGAACCCATAGTGGGGCTCCCTCAGGCTCCAGCATCCCAGGGCTGCAGGAGCAGGATGAAACGGGGAGTGAGGAGGGAGGATCCCACCAAGGGCTACAAAGATAGTGAGGGGCTGGAGCGGGGCCAGAGAAGGGCAACGGAGCTGGGCAAGGGGCTAGAGCAGGAGGCTGGGGAGGAGCGGCTGAGGGACCTGGGGGTGTTGAGCCTGGAGCAAAGGAGGCTCAGGGGAGACCTTCTGGCTCTCCACAACTCCCTGAAATTCAGGAGCTTGGAGCCAGGGGCCAGGGTGAGATCTCTTGTCCCAAGTGCCAGGACAAGAGGAAGCGGCCTCAAGTTGCCCCAACCAGGGGAGGTTTAGGTTGGAGCTGAGGAACAATTTCTTGCCCCCTGTCAAGGGGTGCCCAGGCGTGGCCCAGGCTGCCCAGGGCAGGGGTGGAGTCCCCCTGATCCCTGGAGGGGTTTCCAAGCCGTGGAGATGTGGTGCTGAGGGACACGGGGCAGTGGGGCCCTGGCAGGGCTGGGGCAACAGTTGGACTCCATGATCTTAAAGCTCTTTTCCAACCAGAGATGATTCTGTGATTCTACGACCAGCTGCGATGCTGCAGCAGCCAAGGGACGTGCTGGGCCCTGGGGCAGCTCGCGGGTGGTGAAGGAGGAACCGAACGGAGCAGCCACTGCAGAGGAGGCAGCGACTTCCCCACCCCCGGCAGCGGTTGGGGTGGCTCTGCGTGAGCTGGGGCCATCTCTCCCTCTCATCATCTTCTTTAGAGAAAGGCGATAAAATCAGGAAGCCGAGGAAAAGATGCTGCGGTGATCAACCAGCCAGGCCTCGCGTGCTGCTCCTGCCACCGCCCTTGGCACAGGAGAAGGTGCCAACTCTCCAGAGACCCGACGACAGGAGCCTCCCCGTCCTCAGCCCAACCTGCTGCTGGGGCTCCTCTCCCCAGGCTGCCCCGGCGCCGCTCGGGGCTGGTTTCAGGTGCTCCCAACGTGGCCGGCAGCGATTCCCAGGGTCAGGGTAGAGCCAAGAGCAGCCCAGGCCCGGGGTGGCGTCGCTGGCCGGATGAGGACAGCGGCCTCACGGCTCCACCTGCCTCGCTGAGCACAGGTAAACCCGGAGGGGCGGCAGGAAGAGTGTTTGGGGTAAATCCCTGGGGAAAGGGGTGCCTGGCGTTTCTGGGCAGGGTGGGGATGGGGCCAGGCAGGCTGGCGGCTTCCAGCGCTGCTCCTGCGCTCGCTGCTGCCCAGGGCCACGGGCACGCTCCCCGCGGCGTCCCCGCTCCTGCCTGGTGACAACAGAGCCCTTGGGAAACTGCCCCCACCAACAGGAGCCAGGTTTTATTCCCCTGAGAGGCGAGTTTGGGGCTCTGGGCAGGGTTTTGGGGTCACTCCCCTGCCCAGGAGCGCAGGAAGGGAAGAGGGGTGCATAGGAACTGCTCCCTGGGCAGTTTGGGGCCAGCAGCGGCAGCGCAGGCTCAGCCGGGGCTGGTGGCTTTGCTTTGCTCTGCCACCTGCTGGGGACAGGACCAGGCGGGCACAGGGACTGACGGACACAGCGCGGGGTTTATTTTCCAGCACAGGAACAAGCCCAAAGCCTCCAGGCTGCTGGTGGCAGCAGGTTCTGGGTGGCACAGGGGCTGCCCTGCCGCGCGACGAGCAGCGTCCAGCTCCACGGGCACAGCCTGTCCCCAGCACCCACCGGGAGCCGCAGGATCCGGGGCAAAGGCTCCCACAAACCTCCCTCCCCGTGGCTTCGCTCGTCCAGCGTGGAGCTGATGGCAAAGGGAAAAACCCTTGAGGCGGCGGCTCCTCCCGCTCACTCCATGGCCACGGGCTCCTGCCCCTCCACATCCCTCGTCTTGGAGTTGACCAGCTCCCTCCGGATCTCCGGCGAGATCTGCGGGTGGCTGTGGAACTTGAGCAGCTCGAGCAAAGCCTCTTTCTGCTCCGAGGACAGGTCCTCCTTGTAGCGCTGGGCGAAGGCCAGGAAGCTCTGGTGCCACAGCACGGGCAGGTCGCGCTGGTCCGTGCGGAAGGCCAAGAAGTGGAAGACGAGGGCGTCCACCACGCGGAAGGGCAGGGCGTACTTCTTGTCGATGAGCAGCCGCAGGAAGATGCTGTTGGCGCCGCTGTACTGCATCTCGGCGATCTTCAGCATGGCCGCGCTGCGGGGAGACGCGGCGAGCGCCCAGGTGAGGACGGGAGCCACGGGGCACCAAGGTGACCAAGCCGCCAATCTCAACCTCAGAGGGAGACGAGCGAGCCCCGAACCGCCCTCCCTGAGATGCTGAGGGACAGCTCGAGGCGTTGCTCTGGTGTCCCCCACGGGAGAACCTCGGCCGTACCTGGAGTGCAGGACGGGGATGGAGCACTTGGTGAGGATGCTGCCGATGATGACGGCCTCCCGCAGCGTGCACGTCCCCGACTCGCACAGCGGGATGAGGATCCCTGCGGAGAGGGAAGAGTTGGGTCCCGATCAGCTTCACCACGGCCAGCAGAGCCCTGGGCTGAAGCCCCTTCTCCCACCCCAGACCCTGAGAGGCGACTCCCTGCGTCTCTTTTCACATCTTCTCCTCCCTGCTGAGCCCCCAGGACCAGGGCACACAGGGAATGGTTCCTGTCACCCCAACACATGTCCCTGCTGAGCTTCCCCGACGGCAAGAGGCTCCTGGACGGGCCGAGCAGCCCCGCAAGGAGTCCCTACCTTTGAACCAAGCCGCCGGCTTGAACAGCGCCTTCTTCAGCGCCATGTAGAGGTGGAAGTTGAGGCGTTTGTACTCGGCGATGTCATCCCTGACCCGCGGCAGCAGCACCAGGTTGTAGAAGCGCTGGGCCATCCTCTCCTTCAGGTTGGAGGAGAATATCCTGGGAAGGGCGAAGCAGAGAGGAAAGGAGGAGGCCCCGCGGGCGACAGGTCGGGATTTTGTAAAATCTTGTTCGTTGCGGAAAGAAGCAGCTTAAAAAAAACCCATAAATCCCATCAGTAGCTCCTGGAGATGATCTTACCTGGTGGCCTGGTACATGGCAGCTGCTGTCCACGTCTCCGGCTCCGTGATGTAGAGGATCTGCTCCCAGTTGGACAGGGCAGGGATGATTTTAAATGCTTTGGGGAGTTTCCCGCTCCTGTATTTGGACAGCACCTGAAAAGACACAGATACAGGCCGGGCGGTGACGCAGGACACGGCCAGCAGCGCTGCAGCTCTCGTGTCGGAACCAAGAGAAACCCGGGGATGTGGTTACTCCCCTCCCTCAGCATCTCAGGGGAGGAAGGACCATCCCAGGTCCTAAGGAAGGATCATCCCAGGCTCGTCCTGAGCACGGTGCTCCAGAGGTGGTCACTCAGAAATACCCTGAGAAACCTTCCGCAAAGTGGTAGCACACAAATGGCAGAGACACAAGGGAGGGGAACATCTCCCTGCTGGGGAAAGGCTGAGGGAGCTGGGGCTCTGGAGCTGGGAGAGAAGGAGACTGAGGGGGGACCTCAGTCATGGTTAGAAATACAGAAAGGGCGAGTGTCGGGACGATGGAGCCAGACTCTGCTCGATGGCACCAGGGACAGGACAAGGGGTAACGGGTGTGAGCTGGAACACAGGAGGTGCCACTGGAATGTGAGGAGGAACTTGTTTGCAGTGAGGGTGCCAGAGCCTGGCCCAGGCTGCCCAGGGGGGTTGTGGAGTCTCCTTCTCTGGAGACGTTTCAAAGCCGCCTGGACGAGTTCCTGTGGGACTTGGTCTGGGTGATCCTGCTGCGGCAATGGGGGGATTGGACTGGAGGAGCTTTCGAGGTCCCTTCCAATCCCTGACAATCTGTGATTCTGTGTGAGTGTCCGTGCAGGGTGAGGATGGGGACGGCCCCTGTGCGGCAGAGCCGGGGCACAGCGGCTTTGGCCTCACCTCCCTCACGCCCTTGTAGACCTCCAGCACGCGGGGATCGAGCTGGGGCATGGGGCAGCCGGAGATCTCCGACAGCGCCGTCTCCACCTCCGTCTGCTTCTCCGTGATCTTCTCCATGATGATGTCGGCCAGCGTGCGCCTGCGAGGGACACGCCTCAGGGACCCCGCTGGGACGCAGCAGCGGCAGCCTCTGCCCTGCCCCGTCCCATCCCACCTCCTCACCTCAGCGGCGGGTTCTTGTTCATGAACATCTCGATGGCTTTCTCGTCCTCGGGGTCCTCCACCACCCCCCCGCCGTACTCGGCGCCGCGTCCCGCCATCGCTGCCGCTTTCTCCAGCGAGGGCCACTCCTCATCCTCCTCATCCTCCTCCTCCTCCGAGCCGGAGCCCTTTGTCCGCCTGGGTCCTGCGGGGGAGTGGCGCCGGCTGAGCCCAGGGCCCCGGTAGAGCCCTGGGGGTGGGTTAGGGGTGCCCTGGGGGTTAGGGGTCCCCCGGGGGTTAGGGGTGCTGGGTTAGAGGTGCCCCGGGGGTGGGTTAGGGGTGCCTGGGGAT
>WEIS01041237.1:0-10202 GCA_013389965.1 Todus mexicanus
TTTTATTTTTTAATTTTTTTTCAAGACTGTTCTAAGACCAGAATATCTGAAAAAAAAAATGCATTTATGAATAGTTATGTACCTGAGCGCCTGGGCCAAGTTTTGAAGAACAGATGGAAGTTCTTCATAGTCTAGTGGTTGGCTCTTCTGTTGTTGTCATTTGCTGGCTGAGTGCTGTCTCTGTGACCGTAGCTTTGCTCTCTACGTGCTCTCTGGAGTCAGGAGAGGTCTGTAGGGGTACAGTATGTGTTCAAAGCTTCTTCACAAAACACCTGCTATTAATATGACGCTTGTGTTATAAGCATTGTTTCTTCTCTTTATAGATACATCGACTGTTTTTCCTCCCAGTTTTGAATTGTGGAGTATCTCTGAAATGGCAGCACTTGCTCTCATGCAGAACTCAATATTGGGGAAATATTTATCTTTATTTTTAGCTGCCTCTTTAATGCAATTTAGCAGAGATAAGGAAGGAATGCTAGCACTGCGAGACCTGTCACTCCTTTACAGATCAGATTTTCAGATCTGCTGACTCCAGCTGCTTATCTTCTTCTTACTTTTTTTCAGATATCCCCAACAGAAACTGGATAATGCATTACATTAAAAGGATTGTACGTGTGGGTATTTGCACATAATACTTATTCCATGTGTTATAAAGAAACCAAGGGAAGTGCTGCTTATTTCCCACAAGGTATGCAAAAATAGAGGCAGAACTGTGAAACTCCAGAAGTTGTGTGAAATCTGTCTTTCAGCAGATCACACGGGTGCAGTGTAAGATAGCACACCTTTTCTTTATTTTTTAAGGTTCTCTGGTCCTCTGCAGTTATAAAAGTAACAGTACTGCTCGTTGTGGCTGAGAATTGGGTAGAACCAGTTAGTTTGCTCTGTAGGTGATTGTTTCTTTGACGCTGTATTGTGCTCTGTTTCAGGGAGGCAGTAAAGGTCCTAGAAAACTTGCACCTGCTCTGCTCAAGTCAGAGAGGAGATGTGCTCCCATAAGCTTTGTGCCCTTCGTTGACTGTCAATAAGGTCTTTGCCTTTATCTGTGCAAATTCTCAGTAGCCTAGACCAAGTCTAGTCCTGCAGACATCCTTCAGACCATGTTTCCCTGCAGCACTGGGATGTTAACTCTACCTTAATATGCTTGAGATCAAGAGGAGTTGCATTTTGCCTCCGTGGACATGATGGTGAAGTTCCGGGTGTTGTCTAAAGTATTCCCTGGTAGATAAGCAGAAGGGACCCATCAGCTATTTCTGCAAATGTTCTTGCTTTGGAAATTCGGAGTCGCATTTTGTAGTGCAGAAATTTGATAGTTGGGACCTTGGCTGATGCAGTGTAACATTGAAATCTGAAGTAAGATACCCAAAGAACCACATTTGTGCTCCATTAGCATCTCTTGCCTCAAATGTAAGGTTGAAGTTGCCCAACACCACTGTTATTTCTGTAAATATTAGTGTTACTTTGTGTTTGTAGATTGTTCCATGTAGTTAATTTTGCTGCACGCTGTCAGCCAGCAGCCCTTGGGTGATTCTGCTTGACCAGTGCAGATGCCAGAATTCCCACTAATTGAGTGTGCAATACCTTAAGACAGGAGCTCCAGGTAATTGCTGCAGAATGTTAGACTATTAGTGCTTCACAGATGATGATGGAGAAAGGAGGTTATGGTCACTGGTCATAAATCCACCCCTGACTAAAGGTAGGGGAGCTGTTTGTGCCTCTTTCCTCTCATAGTGAAGGACAGAGGCAGCCTTTTATACTGTCTGAGGTGATACCTGCCTTGGACTTCATGATCTTGAAGGTCATTTCCAACCTTGATGATTCAATGCCTGCAGTGGACTTCAGGAAATTAGTGTTGCATGTTAGGGCTGGAAGGAGCTGGATATCAGGACGGTGTAAGTGGTGTACTTATCCTCTCCCTACTCCCCCATGGCTTTTTATTTTTTATGCCTACTAAGCAAAATTGCCTGAGAGAGAGGAGGGAAACGAAAAAAAGCAAGCTAATTTTTATTCAGACCAATACTCCCGACAGTCTGTTTTTGAGTGGTGAGGCAGAAGTTTTCGACAGGGAATAAAAAATGCCTGGGGGAATTTGGGATGTTGCAATGGAGCAAAATAACTTCAGTGAGAGTGAAGCTCTTAACAGGCTGATAATGAGTGTGTTTTGACACCTGCTTCTGTGCCAGTGTTCCAGAAACTTGGGGGTTTGAAAGGGAAGAAATATTAACTGACTGACTTTTCAAGTCAGCTCCAGTATTAAATGTAACCAATCTCTCTAATAGTCTAGTGGGGAATGTTGAAGATGTTGTCATTATGAGTTTCCTGATAACACCTGCAAATTTTTGGTCTGCTGATACTGTGCTTCTGGTAAAAGAACTGGTAATCTAGTTCTGTGGGTAACTTGTCTTCACACTCGTGAATATAGGCTCTACTTTCTTGGGCAAATCTCTGCAACTGAAAGCCTGTTTTTCTCCTAGTCCTATGAAGTCATCTTTAGGTATAGATGTACCGTGTCAAACTCCATGTCTTTCTACAGTAGCTGTTTGATTTTTGGTGAAACCAAATACTTGTTAGGGTCCCTACTTCGGCAGTGCCATGCACACTGCACTGGGAACCGTGCAGGAGCAAATACTGAGCTTAACAGCCCACGTGCTGTGGCAGAATGAAATGGGGTCATGCATGAATATCTTACCCAAAAAGGGCTTAGAACCAAGTAAGAGCTTACATGTGTGTGAATTAGAGCCACGCTGCAGGTATACCAAAACCGCTCTTGTACTGTGTAGGGTCAACTAACAAGCTTCAGAGTGTGATCCGATGATTCCTTGTGAGGTGGCTTGACTTGCCTGGAGGAAGTACTCGGTGTGGGGCTGGGTCTGATCCCTTGTTGCTGCCCAGAACTGCTGCGTGTGAGATGGGGACAGGAGCTTCCACCCATTCCGTTCAGAGTATGGAGTCAGTTGCAAAGCAGGACCCTGTAGCTATGCCTAAAAGGTGGGAATTGGGTTCCCTTTGTGCTTTTGGAGGAGGCAGTGCTGGTGATGTATCCATGCTTTTGTTGTATCCTAGGTGAAGTACTTGCTTAGTCCTTGGTGTCATGATGAAAGTGCTGGTGTATTTGCTGTGTACGTATCTTCAGGGGTATCAGGCTACTGGAGATAGATTTGGGGATATTTATCTTGGGGCAGGTTGGGTCTGGTCAGAAGCAAAGCACAGTGGAGCATTTTGGTCTAGAGTAGGTGTCATGTACATTTATTTGATATTTCCGTCTGGACATGGATGCACACTGTTTTTTGGTGTCTTACCCTCTGAATAATTTTCCCTCGAGTCAAAATTTTTATAGTCAATGAGACTGGGCATGACAGCGAGAAAGAGAGTGACTTTTGGTGAATACCTTGAAAGAATCCCATGTGGGTCCGTGCAGCTCACCTGCTGCACACATCCTTCGAGAGAACCAGGCTGTTTGTGTTGCCCAGTAGCTCCTGACAAGGTGTGAGGCACTTCTTTGTTCCCTGTGGTCCACCTGAAGCCAGCTGTGATGGAGTGCTGAGCCTTCAGAGCTGCAGGAGGAGCAGGGTGTGGGAAGGAGGAGGCATAGCCCAGCCAGCCTGTGCTCAGTTGTTTTTTTTTTCTGCTTTGCAGTGCTTTGTTTGTTGAATGATAGCTTTTTGTGGAGAACATGAGATTAACACTAAAATAGGCCAGCATAGGATGAAGGTGACGACAATACAAATCTTCAAAACGTCATTTTGAGCCAATGAGTTGGCTTTATTTTAATCAGGATTTTAATTTATTCTTTTTCAACAAACATTAAAGTAAAATTCTTGAACCAAAATAGCTTATTATCAAGAGTATGCTTAAGTATTTCTTTGAGGAGTGGAGCACTTGCTCGGCTGCTGATGGGAGTAATGTGAATTCCGTTGTAGGGCTGTGTTTGAGAGCTTTAGAGGGAGAAAGGGAAGGAGGTTGAGGCTTTTTGTAAATTAAAAATAACTCAAGAGGATGCTGTTGTAAGTTTTCTGTGCTATTAATGGTGCCTCTTAAAGGTCTTTAGTTATACCCAGGCTTCAGAATCATATCAGCAGTTGTGGCTTAGCCATAGACAGTGTAATCGTGGTGCTGTTGGTTTGTACTCCTGTAATAATTCAAATGAGATGGGTCAGCCCCAAACCTTCAAGTAAATTTGACCTGGTAGACGTAGGTAATTTCACAGTCTCCTCAGGTGTATTTTTTCCCTATTCATTAATTGCCTAATTAACCTTAATGATAAGTAACTTTTTGTACTAATTATTTGAAAGACAGCCAGATTTAGGAAAATGACTGAAATGCATGGCTACTGCTCTGCCTGTAAGACAGCCTGAATACTTGTCTCACTGTGACGTTTGGGTATGTGACATCTTTATTCACGGTCCTGGCAGCTGGAACTAGAAGGTTTGCGTTGCCTACCCCTGCATCTGCTAAGCACCAAGTGAGCTGTCAAACACTTGAAGCTGAGGGTTACCTTCATGAGAGTTGTTCTGGTCTGGTCCATTTGTGGCCAAAAAGCTCCAGCTGCTCCAGGAATATATACTCCTTTATGGAAGGAGAACACTGTGCTGTGTTCAGCCCATGGGATGGGGGTACTTGTGGAATGAGCAGTTATTCTGTTGCTGTAGCCGTGTACGTGGCTTCCTGCACATATGGTCAGCTCAAAACCTGCGCTAGCGCTGTTGATGAGCTCTCCTCTTTCACTGTGTTCATTACCATGTGATGGAGTTGAGTTATTTTCCAGCCTTTTCTGAGGCAGGACTGACTCTCCTAAGTGGCGGACAGGTAGGAAAATGTTGTCAACCAGTCGTAGTGCCAATTTGAGTCCAATTGTAGAGTTTTATGGAAGGCAATTTTGTCGAAGTGGCAAGGATTTCAGATCTGAGTGGCACACTGGGCACTGTTACTCTGCTGTGGCAGTCGCTTTGCTTTCTGCTTACTTCATTCCTGATGTGCCTTCCCTCTGCTGAGACATCCAGCGCTGGTGTCTCACAGGCAAGTCTCCCAGCTGTCTGTGGAGATGGAATCGACTGGCTTTGCTAAAGCAGTGCCCAGGATGGTGAGAGAAACCCCCTAGGGAAAGGGACAGGGGAGGACAAGCAGGATTCTGTTTCTCTGCCTGGCCAAGTCTTGTTTCCTTCCTTTCAAGATCCTGTTCTTGTCAATCTGCACTTGGAGTCAAATGCCTTCTGCGTCCTCCTGGACACAGCAGGGCTCTTGTGATGAAAGTCCTGCCTGGCGTATCCAGTCCTGGGGAAATGAAATGCAATACCAGAGTGACCAGCCCTCGGAAGGATTAAAAAAGACACCGATTTCGATTTTCTGGGTTTTCTGGGGACTCTATTTTAATCGTTTATGTTTCTGTTCTAAAGCCAAGGGCTGCCTAATAATGAATTTTGCTGTTTGGACATCTGCAGGACAAGCTGACTTCTCCTGAGTTGATTTCAGCTGTTGTAGTTGAAACACTTGAGAGGAGTAGAAAGAGCTCAGCAGAAAACAGTTTTAGTGACTTCTTGGGTCTGGAGTATAGAAACTAAGGAGGAAAGAAGGAAGCTATTATTAAGAAACTGGTACTAAATTGTTGCTTTCCATTTTCTTCCCCCTTTGTACCCCTCCTCCCTCTGCCCCTCCCCAGCAGAGCTTGTTCAGACTCTTCCTGTTCTGCGGAGTTTAACACCAGTTTTTGCCTTTGTGTAAGCTGGCAGGAATGGAATTCTTAGCACTGCACTATTCCGTAAAGATCCCAGTCTTGGTGTTAGAGCGCTGCTTTGTGCAAGCAACTTCTGTTCTAGTTGCTTGGAGTCTAAACAACATAGAGAACTCTCCTACTACCTTAATAAAAAAATCCCATTTTGTGTTCTAGCCGCCTACCTTCCTGAAGAGCTGCTGGGCGCTTGGAAAGAAAACCTGTTGCTTAGCCTTGACAAGTGCAGCCCTGCTGCAGATAGCAGCAATTGCTGAAATACTCCTGTGGTCCTTGAGACCTTAGTAACAGGGCTCCTACTGCCCCGTCGGTGTTCCCGGTGCCTTACTGATATTTAGAGCAGAACTGAATGAGCAAATGGTTAATTTAGTGTGTCTCTGTTAAGCCATCCCATCCCCCTTGTCATGCAGCACCCAGTGGGTTACTTGGTAAGGAGAGGCAAGCTGGAAGCTGAGTGACAGCGAAGCAGGCAGGGCAGGGATCTTGCCAACAAAACAGGGAGTGCTGTGGTAGCCAAACAAAAGTAGACCCCATGATGTTAACCAGGGTCAACCAAGAGCCCGTGATCACTAGACAGGTCTGCAGTGGTGGGTAGGTCCAAGGTAACATCAGGAAATCCAATCAGCAGTTCAGGGTGGGGATTGTCAAGACACATGGCCAGGCAGAGACAAACCTGCTACACAGCTCTGGCAAGGTCCAAGGGTGAGTGTCTAGCTGCAGTGCAGCTCCAAAGTGGAGAAAGGTGCCCAATGAGGCTTCCTCCGGTGCTTTCTCGCCCAGCTCCCTTCCTGGCAGCCTGATGTGAGCTTACCCAGCTGCACCACATCAGAGCTGGCCGCCAGCCGAGGCGTTCAGACCCCTGCGGGGCAGGGGAGAGGTGGTGCTCAGGGCCCCGGCAGCACTGATGTATCTGTAGGATCTTGTCTGGGCAAACCTTTATCTCAAAATCTTCTGCAGTTCCTGAGCCATGGTCGGAATCCTAAAGGGTGAGAAGAGGAAGTGCAGATGCAGTAACAGAAAATAGGGCCGCGTGTTTTGTAACGCTAACTGTGGCAATAAAACACATCCTGTGCTCTGGGGGAGCCAACCCCCCGCCGTGATTCTTGAAGCCGCTGTGACTTCCATCGGAAGGCGACTATTTCCACAGCTCTTGGTGGTTAAGGAGGAGTGTGCAGGAGGCAGGAGATATTGGGTAGCTATTGCTGCAGCGCGTAACGACGATTGCTAATTAGACTGTTGGTGTGGATAGGAAGTAAATTCTCATGAAACCTCTTTAACCTTTTGCCATTGTGTTTTGTCCCTTTATTCATCCCTGTATTTTGCCTAATATATTTTTCCATGACATTTTTTAGTGATTTATTTTTCTTCCTTTTTTTTTTTTTTTTCTTTCTGTGGTTTGAAAACCATGTCTGATTTTAGTGAAGTTTCTGGTGCATGTTGTTCTCTCGAGGCTGTGGCAAGCCTCTCCTTACATCATGTCAGCACTATTGGGTTGATTAGCAGAAGAGAGCGATTAGTGTAATGGTCCTTTGTTTCCTGTCTCTTTTTCTTCCCCTCTTCCCCAGGAGGATTTTTTATTTTTTATTTTTTTTTTAAGACTTCTCTGTGCTATTTCTGTGGGAGCTGTACTGGAGGAGTTTCTGCAGCAGACACAAAGGTTGTGTAAAAATTAGCTTCTGAGCTCAGCCAGTGATTCTCCCTGCAGACCTGGACTCGAGATGAAAGGGTTCTGTTTGCATTCGAGTTTCCTGCTGCTTGGAAAGATGGTGGCGTGTCTCATAGCAGCAGGACTTGAAATGTGCTTGAATTGTGTAATGACCAGTGGTTTTTTTTAGATAGGCATATGGTGCCTCAGTCTTCTTCTGTAATTCTCTCTGGTTAAAAGAGCTAGAAGGAGTTATCAGTGTTAAATCTTTTTCCAGAAGGGTGAATGAGAAGTCGTGCAAAATATTTTGAGTTGTAGTCCAAATGTGTGTTGTGGAAGATTCTCAGAAAAAATTTCAGAAAATGCTAGAGTGCATTTCACAACTGAAAATGCTCGGGTGCTATTAATTGTATCGGAGGGCGGTTCTGCGTAATCGAATTGCTCAGATTTTTATCTGTACTTAAGATGCACGTAAAGTCTGCGCTGCATGAGTTTCGGAATTCCTTGCTGCAGGACAGCAAACATTCCAGGATGTTTAAGGGTGTCTTGCTTATGTAAGCAGGGAGATGGCGGAATCAAGTGAAGCAAAGGTAGGTGACAGCAGTTGTGAGGTGGAGAGGGAAAGTTTCTACTGTTGTCATGTTAAGAAAGTAGTAGAGGATCTCCCTAAACCAAGAAGCAGAGAGAGCTCATGAGATGGGTACGGTGAAGTTATTGAACATTCCTTTATAGCGTGGCTTTACTGTTAGTACTGGGGTTTTATGTGAGCTCTTTGACTTAAGTGCAGTGTTGATTCTGGCACTGTCCGGGTGAGATTAGCTATTCCTTTGAGCTGAAGGGGGTTACAGCAAGGAGGTGGAAGCGGAGAGAAGTTGAAAGGACAAGGACCTGCTTATCTGGTGAAGTGGCTTTTTCCTCCCTGCTGGGAAGACCACAGGGCTGTATTATCTATTCAGTCGACATCCTCTGCTGGGTGTGAGCTGTTGATAATTTGCACCTCTTAATGATAACAAGTGAGAGAACTTTATTTTAGATAACCCACATGATAATAGGTGATGGTCATAAAGCATTTTTAATGGGAATCTGTCAGGGGAGCGAAGGGATGAGGAAGGAAGCTTGTTAAATGAGTGTCCTCATTCCTGCAAGTGCACTGGAACTGCTTAAAGCTCAATGATGTAACTGGATTCCTTGGCAGATGTAAAATAAATCGTTATTTTGCAGTTATTTTGCACGTATGCTCCTCTCTTTCCCTCCTTCCTTTTGAATATAAACTTGACTGTCAGCATTTATTACCTCTGATTCCTGAAGAAAACAAGGCCGAGTCTATGCTTAAGATTAGAAATACAGCTTCTAATTTACAAGAAAACTTTAGATATATGTGTTTACATCTACTTTGCCTTTACAGACATGGAAGAGGTACCATTTAAACAGATTTGTGCGTGGGTCTGATAATGGGGAATGGCAGGCTCAATTATATTTACTTGAGTTTCATGGCTCACAAGAGAATAACGCTTTTTGGTTGTGTGGGTGTTTTTTGTTGATTTCTTTCTTTTTTTTTTTCCCCTCTCCCTGCAATGTGGACACGTGTCAGCCTTGGTAGGCCGTGCCAGCAGGAGTTACACAACTGAGCTGGAATGGCAGACTCTGCTGGACAGAGGATATCCCGTGAATTTGAGAATGAAGCTTGTAGATGATAAATGCCAAAGCAAGAGTTAATTTGATACCCACTTTCCATAAATAGAGGAAGTTGATTCATACAGTCCCAACTAGAGAGCGCATGAATGTGGCTGAGACTTCACTGTCCTACTTGAGATCCCAAATCCACTGAATGACATGGTGGTCAAGTTGCAAAATCCAATCTTCTGCCCTTAGAATGGAGATCAGGAAGACAAAATGGTGTGGAAGGAAACATCTTTTTTTTTTCTTCTGTCATTGTTCTCTTCGCTGCATCAGTTTTTAATACTCTGAACAATTTCACTATTCCAGACACTTCACATGTACTTAGGATCTGGTTAAAGCTTAGCACCATCCGATATCTGATTATGCTTGTAGAAGGCATATTCTCTAACTTGGATAAAGCTGTATCAAAAAAGCAGAGTAAATACAGTCAGAAATCAAATTAAGGGTTTTTATTTAAAAATGTCAGCTGAGCAGTTTCCAAGTTAAATACTGCTTGGTACTTTTGTAGGGTTTTCATGTATCTCTATATAACATATGGGTGTACAATATATAATACATAATTATTGTAATTACATAATTATTGTAATACGTATTATATAAGTAATGATGATATTGTGTAGTATTTTTTATTATTATATGCTGTCTATATTTGGTATATATTATTATGGAGAACAGTATTTCAGTGTGTTTATATACTTTACTGACCACAAGCTCTGCAGTTTTGAGGCACGTTGGTTACAAATTACTGCAATTAAACGTTATACATGGAAGGTTTGCAGGGAGCATAGCTTGTCAGCTTATGCTGTCAATGATATGGTTGACTTTATCCAGAGGAGTTTAGGACCATCTCTGTTTCTAAATGCGCTAGTGATCTGGCACAACTCGTGTGTGTGGTTTGGTTTTTGGTTGCTGTGTTTTGCTTCGCTTTGTTTTGCTTTTGTTTTTGAATGGGGGCGTTGGTGCTGGTGTCTAACTTCCTTGGTTATTTAATTTCTAGTTATTTAGAAATATTGCTAGAATAGGTGGTGGAGGCTCATAGCTGTCATGTTAGAGAATACACCCAGAATTGGGAGTATTTCTCTGCAGATCTTCAGTGGGGTTTGGAAAGATGTTTGGATTGGCAGAGGCTACTTAGTTGGTTTTTAAGATAAATAA
>WEIS01041240.1:0-29181 GCA_013389965.1 Todus mexicanus
AAAAAAAAGAAAGGCAAAAAAGAAAATACAGAAAACCAAAGCTAAGCAATGAAATACTGAAGAGATCAGGCAGACCTGGAAACAGTTTTAAAATTAATTGAACCTTACTATATTCATTCACCTTCAAGAGGTGAGAGGCAATATAACAGTTGGTAAAAAAATCAATAGCTAAATAACCGCAGAAAGGACGGACAACTGTGAGCTAGAAGGAGGAAGAAAAAAACTTCTACTAGGAAGAAACATCTTCTTTCAAGGATTTTTCCAAGCTGCTTTCCATTCCAGACCCCAGCAGGGCACCCAAGCCAAGCATTCCAGTGCTCCTATAAATGTCTTTATTGCAATGGGAACAATCATGGTTACCTTTCACTCCCAGCTAAACCACTCAGAAGATGCCAGAAAAGAAAGTCTGTGGGGACAGGGATTCAGGCACACGATACCTGTCTAAAATAAACGGTGTGCCAGCCGAACAAGCCTAACGATGGCTGGATATTCCTCCTCACAGTGCCTGGCAGACGGTGTTCATTTGGGCTTTGCTGAGGTTTGATTGTCCCAGTAAGAGCTGTAGCATCAGAGTAGTGCCAGATACTTCAGTGAAGTTGTAGAGCTAAAATTCTCCTCCTTTAGGTTCCTCTAAGGAGGTTGCACAGACCTACTGAGGTTTGAAACAGCTGGAGAAGTATATTTAACATTTAAACATAATTCAGGAAGAACTTCAGTGTCAGATGTGCACTGGTTGTGCAGGTCAAACAGATTCAAGAGCTCTGGCACCTGTGCAAGCCATGTAATTTCCAGCAAACACCTGAAAGCATCTCTCTGGCAAAAAGAACAGTTCTACAGTCTCAAACACTACTGTTTCAAACCTGCTGCTCTTTATAATGGGCTTAGGAACTTCCAGAATTACCAAAATAAAGCCTGATTGGTGCACCTAGGTTAGAGAGAACAGAGAAAAAGGGACCAGCATCTCCTAATGCCACCTTGTGGTGGCCACTGCAGACGGAAAGCTCTTTTGTCACAGCTCTGTCTCCAGCAAATGGACTCCCTGAGCTCAGAAGCACCATACTGCTTGCTGTGTAAATGCAAAAATATTCCCGGTAAATTGGGGGGAGAGGTAAAACTGTTGATAAATTCAAAATAAATTTGGTTTTCTGCCTGAAATGATTAAATACTGCAAGGTTATTGTACTACTGAAACCAAGAGCTCTGGTTTCAAGAGCAAGATTGCAAACACAGACATTGTTAACAAGACAGAGGAGGAAAGACAACAACACTGCCCTTCCAGATGCTTTATACTAACTCCCTGCCCGCATTCTCCCGGCTAAAATCTTCCCAGGAAGAACGAAACATGGTGCAAGGAAACAAAGCCACATGGTCAAAGAACCGACAGCTCTGATGAAGACTTACGTGTCCAGTGCCACAGCCTGCTCATAGGAACGTTTTGCATTCTCAATGTCCTCAAGGTTTGTCAGAGCAACTGTATCAAAACAAAATGCACAACACGTAAGTTGATGCTTCACAAGGAATTAATTTTTAAGACAATTCTGAATGTCGTTATATGGTAAATGAGTAAGTGCCAGCACTCTCATCTGGACTGCTGTCAGGATTAATCCTACTAAGGTCCCTTCTGTCTCAATCATAGCATGTTTTGGGTTGGAAAGGACCTTAAAGTTCATCTAGTTCCAACCCCCCTGCCGTGGCATGGAAACCTCCCACTAGACCAGGTTGCCCAAAGCCCCATCTGGCCTGGTCTTGAACACTTCCAGGGATGGAGCATCCACAGCTTCCTTGGGCAACCTGTGCCAGTGTCTCACCACCCTCAGAGTGAAGAGCTTCTTCCTAATTTCTAATCTGGATCTTCCATCTGCCAGTTTGAAGCCATAATCCCTATCCTATCACTACACACCCTTGCAAAAAGTCTCTCCCCAGCTTTCTTGTAGGCCTCCTTCAGATACTGAAAGGCCACAAGATCTCCCTGGCACCTTCGCTTCTCCAGGCTGAACAAACCCAACTCTCTCAGCCTGTCCTTGTAGGAGAGGTGCTTCCAAAAGCGTCCAGTGTTGGAAATCCACACCCACTCCTTAGGCAACTCCAACCCAAACTCTCACATGTAGAAAGTCTTTTCTAATGTTTCATCTGGATCTGACTGGAATTTAAACTTCCTGTTCACCACAGAGAGAGAACAGACTATTCAGACTTTATATTGAACAGCTTCTTAGTACAGTCTTTATCCAATATTTGTTTATTTCAGCCCAAACCTTCTATCTGCATAACGTTGCATTCCCCACCAGAGCCAGATCTTGGAGCTTCGCCTACCTGCAAGGAGCATGTACAGCTCTCCCATCTTGGGCTGGAAGTTGATTGCAGCGCTGAGGAAGTGGAAAGCAGATGCATACTGCTGCATCGTGAGGTGGACCAATCCCAAATTGTACAAAATCTTCCAGTCAAAGGGAGCCAAGTAGTTTGCCCGCTTCAGGCAACTGATAGCCTTCAAAAGAGGAATACATGTGCTGTAACAGCCTGCCCAGAACAGGCCTCCTGTCTCTGCCACAAGAGGAATGTCATCCTTGTGTGACGTTAGCTAAAGGTGAAAAAAGAAAGAAAACTAGGTACTTACTGCTACGTATTTCTTCTTCCCGAAGAAGCACATCCCAATGTTGTTCCACAGCGGTGGGCTCTCGGGAGCAGAGCTGGCTACCACCCTGTATTTTGAGAGGGCAACATCAAAATCTCCATGGGTCTGCATCATGCTGCCAGCCGCCAAGGTAGCCTTTGAGAGAAGACAAGAGTGACCAGATGAGGAACTGCATTTTCCCACATGCAGCAAGAAGATAACAAGAGAAAATGAATAAACTAAAGCTGTCTCATGAGCAACCATTTCACTTTTTCAGGTATTTTCTTCTGGGGCCTGCCAAGATCAACAGTAGGGAAAAGATGGGGGCTCTAGAGCTCCCACTGTACAGCAGAAGACAGGGTAAAGAAGGGAATCGAGTCTTGCACTATTTCAATCATAGCTGCCTCAGAAATACTGCAACATGGCAAGTGTTTAAGGTATGTCTTGGGCTGATGTAGCATCTCCTACAGTCTGAGTCTCTGAGAAGATCTATGCACTGAGAGATTCTTTTTCCCAACAAGCACAGATCGAGATAGTTCTGGGGGAAGTTAAAAGGAGAGTAAAACATACTCGAGTGAGCCATATGCAGCAAAGCCAGCCTGGTTCACACTGACTAGCTCATACTGCAAATTAATGGAAATATGCAGGGGAAAGAAAAAAAAAAAAAGCAAGTGATTACAACACGCTATATTTAAACCACACTAGTGAAGCTCTTTATCATATTTCACAGTAACAAGTAACATTTGTAAGTGCAAAGGTGTTTTTCACAGTAACATTCGGTTTGCATGCATCTATCATTTGTCAACCGTACATGTCAATACTCTACCTTGTACGGATGGAAAAAAAACAGGCAGAGAGAAATGAAGTAACATGTCTAAAAAGCAAAGCAGTTTCACAATCAGGAATGAAATCAAGATGCTAAGCTCAGTTTTCCAGACCAGAGTCAAGGAAAAGTCACATCTGGATACAACAGCTGGAAGCACAGCCAGGGTTAGGAGCAGATGGGAGAGTAATGCAACGCAATATCACTTGTAGCTGTGCTCCATGCCTATGAGTCACAGGGACCTGGACGCAGCTCTCGGGATTTCTGAAACAACGTCTGTAAGATTTTCCTTCCAAAATAAACTCCAGTTGCTAATTCCACCTGGTTTTGGTGCAACTGCAAGTTAAAAACCAAAGGGATCAATTTACCATCCCATATTCTGCCTCCTCCCCTTTCAATATCTCCACACACACAACTCCCCACGCAGGGAAAGGTCCCAGAAATGAATTTTTGAGAAAGCTTTCTGGGCATGAGCCCTTTCAGACTCTCCAGGCCAAGACCCTGGATATAGGTGGCGAAGCTCAGATACTGGAATTGGCTTTAAGAGGTGTCTCATCACCAGCTGCTTCATTTCCACTCTTCATGATACCTTGTAATTGCCTGGGTCGTAAGTAAGCGCATTACCGAGGTGTTCAAAAGCCTTCTGGTAATCCCCAAGCTGGGAAAAGAAATAAATAGACATCAGAAATTCAGGAGAACACATGGTTTTGGGGCACTAGAATTTCTGGGTCAGTTAAAATAAATATTCAGAGAAGTGAATTTTACAGTGCTCCCATTACACATACGTTCTTGTTTGATAATTAAAAGAAATCCGCAACATTGTAAAAATTTATTTTGCTGGGCTGGACTCACTGTTCTGACCAACACAAAGGTTTTGATATAGTTTGTGCTCTGCTTTTTCTATACAGAAGTGAGCTCTGGGTTCACACTCCCCTGTTTCTTCCTCTCTTCCAGAAGAGAAGCTATAAATTGCTACTCCGCACATCCTCCATTCCCTCACCACAATTTCCTCACTCCCCAGGGCAGTGTTTTCACTTGAGAAAGTCTTCCCTTGTCTTCTAACAGACTGCAAGTGTTAGTGGGTGTGACTGTGTTCATATATAAGCACTCGACTGCTTAGAATCACTTAAATCCTCTCGTTTTCAGTTGAGTTATGCCAGAATTGTACCAGTCCAAATGGGATAAAGCTCTAGATACTGGTATTCCTTTTGGTCACAAAAATGGATGAGAAGCCCACCTGTCACACCAGCCATTATATTAATGCATCAGAGCCTGGCGCCTTCTGTAATTAAGAGCAAGTGGGAAAGCTGCAGAAGCATTTTCAGAACTTCAGCAGGTGAGTACATATCCCAAGACATGATAAACTGAACAAGTAAACCACAGCCCAGAGACCTGGGGGATAAATTCACGAGGTCAGCGTTACCCTCACACTACTTCTTACAGATCCCACATCAGGCTCCCTTCTAAATCCACACATAGCCACTAGAGACATCCAAGGCTCCTACTGAACTTCCCTACCTCCAGAGCAAGGCAATTGTTTTTGAAGACCTATATTTGAGCACCTAAATGATTAGGGACATGCTTGAAGAACTTTCCAAATCAGCACATGGTGCAAATTTTCTAGCCAGTCAATCCTTTCAGGCTCTGTTCCCTATTCCTCTGTGCTCATTCATTCTATGGGAGGCTTATTTTTGGAATAATCAGACGGTCCTTCCATACATTTTACAGACCCAAGTGATAAGCATGCCTTTGTTATTTAAATCGATTCCGATTTTCTTCTGTGGTGCATTAACACCAACAATTTCACGGCTGCTTTTGTAGGAGAATAACTTGCTAGACTCCTGCTCCAGAAACAAGGTAATGACTAGTCATGTTTTGTTATACTTGGAGGATTTATAACAGAATTAGGGCGGTTGCCAAACTGAATTCCTGCTCTGGCTCAGCTCCAGGAAAACCAACTTGCTTTTAGCAGCAAAAGGAAAAACGAAGATAGGGAAAAGCAAGAGCCATCATGGTAAATGCAGTCTTTAGAGGAATGACTGCAAGTCATAAGAAGGTAGATAGAGATTAAATCTATTAAAAAATCCCTTTATCACTTGGAAAATAATTAAGTTCATGGAATAGATAACACTGTTCAGTACCTGCAAGTAAAGCAACCCCAGTGTTGTGAGGAGGTCTGTGTTTTCCGGAGAAAACCTGCAATACAAAAGCCGGAGAGCTGTGTTGCTTATTAACCCTTCCAGGATAAGGTAAAGACAGAATATGGAATTATGATGTTATATTATACTAAGATCCCTCCAGGAAATTAACTCTCATTATTAAATGCAAATATTAAAACAATTGCCATCAAGGGGACTGCCTGTGAACGATATTACACCAAATGTCTTCTAGAAGTCAAGATAGCTCTGTGAAATACATCTGGATGCATAATAAGATAATGTGGCTCTGCTAAGCTTCAAAGTGAGCCTGCATCAGTGACCTGGAAATACAAAATGGGATTTTCCATCATCTCCCAGAAACCACCGTGTAAATCCATCCCAATCCTTCACCACTACCATGAGGTTCACATAACAGTGATGCTTTTAAAAGTATCCCCATTCCCAGCAGCTTTTGAAGACGTAAGTAGGATGAAAACAACAACCGAAAAAGCAGAAAAAGACACTGTATTTGTGGCCTCCCTCACCATAACAGAATTAAGTTTTCAACTCCTTGCTATCAAGGTTTAAGAAATCTAAGAGGCACACTCACACTGGCACCTTTAAACCTTAATCAGAAGAAAACCACCTGTGCCTGATGGTACCTAAACACAGAACAACCACAGACTATCCTGGAGCTGGTACCAGCAAGCAAAATATAATGGGCAGATGAGAATAAACAAACAAAAACACGGAAAACAGGAGCAATGAAGAAAGGAGGGCAGGGGAGCACTGAGATAAGATATATAAACCTGGTAAGATGCTTAGCAGGGATTATTTACATAATAAACACTCCAGATCACTGCAAATGCCCACCCAACCCAGTATCCTGTCAAACAGCAGCCAAAGGCAGACAGGTAAAGAAACAGCATGTGGAAAGAGCCAGGACAAAATGTAGATTGTCCGGTAGCTTCCGACACGCTCCTGATTCTCTTTAACATTTGCCTCCATTACAAAGCTACATTTTGGAAGCACTGGTAAATCAGATGCTCAGGAATGCACTAAACCCAGATAAATCAGTACTGGCAAACACTAGTGGGGTGGGAAAAACTCCCCATGCCCCAATCCATCTCTAGTCTGCCTACTCACACACTTTCAAACACGGCTCACTCCAAGCGAAAGCAGCATGTGAAACCCAGCCACTGATTTTTGACAGATGATTAGGGTTAGAGAGACATCCAGGGTTAGATCTTTTTGGCAGAGAAACCTTTGGGATTTAAGAAGTGAGGTTTGGATAGGTTTGCTCATAAGCATCTCTGTCCATTTGTTTTTCCCAACTCTTTCTTGGCAGACCTTCAAGCAGCTACCTTCTTCCCTGACATGCTGTCAGCAGGAGGAGGACTACAGCTGAGAGCAGAGATAGCTGAAGAGTTTGAAAGTGCCAGTTCTGCACGGAGACGCTATAATTACCATTAGCTTTTTAATCATAGCCTCAATACAGATCTGGGACACCAATTGAGCTTCTCCTGGTATAGGATGGCACATGAGCAAAGAGAAAAAAAAGGATATATTCTTACTCTACGGCTGTCTTATAGACTTCAATGGCTTTATCCATCTCCCCCTCCAGTAGGTGAATTTTCCCCAGCATCATGTAAGTCAGATCATGCCTGTTGAGCTCCAGGGCATTGTTTAGCTGGTCTCGTGCCTAAACACACAACCACAGAGAATAAAAAAAAAAAAGAAAGAAGTAATTACAGAGACCTCCATGAAACAATAGCCCAAGAGCAATCCCCAGCAGCTAGCGAAAGAGAGCAGCTTACATCCCCTGAGCTTGGAGAACCCTGCCAACAAAACCCAGCCCAGCGAATTGTTGAAACAAGTTCTGCGCCAGGAGCCACGTGCTTTTGGGGACAGCAAAAGGCAACACAGTGTGCTCTAAGTCAAGCCAAGAGGCAATGACCGCCCATGGAGAAAAGGAGCACAGGCCTGTTCCTGTATTTGAGTTTGTTTGGTTTGAGGGAAGCTCCAGATTCATTAACAAGTATATTACAATTTATTCTTCACTAAAATGCTTACTCTAGCAGTTGAGCCCAGTTGGGAACAAAAGGTTCCTAAATGCTGGGTTTTCCCTTATGAAATAACCCCACAGGATTAGAGGCAGCTCACTGCTCAACTAGGGAATGTTTAAGTGAGGAGCTGAGAATGGCATGCTCAGACCAGGGAACAAAACTCCATTTCAAGCTTCCAAGAAGTTCTTTATTAGCTACAAAGCTAATAAATTTAGTGCTGCCCACACTGCAGCTATACTTTATTGTGACTTCTACTCCAGGCTTGGTGCAAAAGGACCATCAGACCCAGGAGCAAATCCTTTCCGCAGCAGAAAAAAGGTCCCTGCTGCATGAACCTCCAGCAAACCAACCCTGTAACTGTTCTCTCTGAACCCTGCCAGATCCAAGGGGCAGCAAGTTTTCTCCAGAAACTCTCTGCACAAGGTGCGGCAGTTCAAGCTGTATGCTGGGGGTCTTTACCATCACACTTCTCTTCCTTGAAGAAGATGGAACCGGTGTACTCTATGGATTGCTGCTCCTCACAAACCCAGCAACATTGGTGGTTCTAGGTTTAAAAGGCTCATGAACAGAAACAGCTCTTGTTAGGTTTCTGTCTAGTTTGAGGTGGCTCTTTGAGGTTTCTCAAACATTCCTGTTAAAACCAGAAATGCTCTCTGAAAAATCCTAGCTCACAAAAAGCCTCCTGACCTGAAAGCTAAGCTCTGTTTCACTCTTATCCACCTTCACTAACTTGCAGCTGACTCAAAGTAATTCAACATGCGAATGAAAGCAGAGACAGCTCATAAACTTTCAATTTGAATAAAACTGTAATTGTAACTCTTGCTCCCAGAAACAAACACCGAAGCAAAAAACTTCCTTGATGCCTATCACTGCAAATGATCCGCTTCCAACTACCAAAGAAAGTGAAATTTCTGTGAACTCTACCTCCCAGAGTGGATAAGACAAGCATTTGTGTTACCTTGTTGAAATGCTTCAGGTACATGTAGCACACACCCAGATTGTGGCTGATCTCCTGTGCAAAAAAAACCAAACCACAAACAAAAAAGAATCAGCATGAGGTATGAAATACATGCTCCATAATCTGCCAGTGATAACAGTCATCACTAACCCCAATGGGGAGCCCCCTGGGCCTGCATTGCTTTGTAGATTAAGGAAACTTCTAAATTCAAATTACTTCAGGAACCTGATTGCTTCACTGAGAAGTAACTCGGTTCCCAGCAAGATCTCTGAAGCCAGGGAAGTTGCCCTCATGGGTGGCTCTCAGTCTAGCTGTGCAGTCATGAGGATATGCACAATGCTGCACCCAGCTGGACAAAAGCTGAAGACGTCCTGAATTTTCCAAACTCAAAGTCACGCACCAGAAGGGCTGATATCCCTCTGGCATCTTAAACAGAGTGGGAAGATCCCTTAGGGATCCTAAACACCCTGGTGACACTGTAGGGAACAATCACACCTCTAATTCATTGTCAACAGTTTGACAAGCTACTCGCTGCCTTCCCCAACCTGGCACAGCTTGGAGGGCTGCAAAGCAAAGCCTGCTAGCTCCATGTTTCTATTCTGCTGAGCATTTCACTGCTTCCTCAGTTTAGACAGTCTTGACCTTTAAAAAGAAACTCTCTTATTTCCCCATTAACCCCCTTAGAATGATATTTTCTGCCACACAGTCTCTCCAGTTGTGGAGGACAGCAACGAATCAGCAATTCCTAGTTACTGCAGCTTGCAGAATGAGGTAGCACAAGGGAAGAGCACAGACCAGCTCTGCTTCCAGTGCTGAGCCAGGTACAACTGGAAATAACTGAGCAAATACCTGCTGAAGCCTGCCTGCTGTGGTTGTAAACAGGGTTATAGGCATGTCAAGCACAGCCTGCAAGGAGCCTGCTTGGCTAAGGGAACGCAGACGTGACAGACGCATGGCATAAAAGGTTTCCGAGTTGTCTGGCACAGCATAAGCTGAATAATACCAAACATCCCTGTTTCAAGCCTGAATTTTAGATGTTGTGAGCACCAAAAGTACAGCTGAAGTCAGCACGTGCCTGATGACTCGGGGAATGAGATCACAGGTAGCAAGCCCATCTTAAAAACACACTTCCACAGGCAAAACAGTCACCTGCAGAAAGCTGCCCACAACTAATGGCAAGCCAAGTCCTCCCTCTTCTCACCCACTGTCACACATCTCCCTTTGTAGTGCTCTTCCTGCACTTCTTGTCTTCTTATACAGAAGAACTAATTTAATTATTGCTCCTGTAGCTACCAGCCCACATTTTGCCAAAACAGGTGATGCTTAGAAAAGAACCCAGGGGTATTGGTCGACAGGCGGCTGAAGATGAGCCAGCATGTGCCCAGGTCACCAAAAAGGCCATGAGCATCCAGGCTTGGATCAGCACCACTGCGGTCAGCAGGATTAGGGCAAGGAACATCCCCCTGGACTGAGAACTGGGGAGGCCGTCCCTCGAATCCTGGGGTCAGTTTTGGGCCCCTCACTTCCAGAAGGACATTGAGGGGCTGGAGCGTGGCCAGAGAAGGGCAGTTAAGCCGGGGAAGGGTCTAGAGCACAAGTCTGGTGAGAAGCGGCTGAGGGACCTGGGCTTGCTCAGCCTGGAGAAAAGGAGGTACCTTTGTCTTGCCCCCATGATCCAAACCAGATGCTGCTTATGAGCTGGTGCTAAAAGGCAACACCTCCCAGCCGCTGCAGCTCTTCATCTGCTCCGACCGCAGGCAGCATGAGCTCACCTCTGCCTGGAACGAGTTTTCAGCTGCCCTGAACAAACTGCAGAAGCATCTGCGCACCACAACAACCTGCAGCTCGCTGGAACACTTACCCAGTCCTTTTCATCGAGTTTAGCTGCTTCATTGTACACTTCGATGGCCGCCTTGTGCTTCCCCAGGAGAAACCTGCAAAAGTATTTCCATTTTTATTTTTTCTTCCTTAGAAACCCTGCTGTGCAACCACTCTCCCCTTTGCCAGTGAGAAGTGATGCCATTCGCTAGTTCTCCAGAGACTCGTGTGAGAAGCACCGGGAAATTCACAGCCTCAGTAATATTACAATCTAAGCACCGCTCCCTTTCAGGTCATCAATCCTGCAGGATGCTGAGGCACTCCCTGATGTTACTGGAGACACAAGGGATGAATTCCCAAGCTCTGCAGCCTGCCTTTTTCTTAAAGGAAGGAGACAGGTGATCTAGTGGGCATTCAGGGACAGAAAGGGGTCTGTAGGGCAAGTTCACACAGCTCAGCTCTGCAGCCTTCACTCTGGACCTAGAAATCAGTGTGTTACGACTCTTGCTTAAAGCGGAAGGAAAAAGAAAATACAATAGCAGCAAGGCAGGTAACACTTTTTAATGGTAGCCCACGCTTCTGGAAGCCTACTCGAGTGTTGATAAGGAGCAAGTATGCTTGGAATTAAGCAGCCTGGGATTTCGCTTGATGCCTGGGAGGAAAACAAAACGTGGAAGGTCCTGGGTGGCGCATCAAAGAGAAACAATAAAATACCACTCACAGCGATCGTGCCACCTGCTTGAGGTTGTCGGCGCTCCGAGGGTTCAGAATGGAACACGTCTGGAAAAGTTCAAGAGATTCTTGAATTTTCCCCTCCAAGCGAAATATCAAAGCTGTAAGAAAACATACACCAGGCACATTAGTCCATTATCTGCAGGAAAAATGCGCCTCTCTGACAGCAGGGAAAGAAGGGGGAGTACAGATCTATGATAACGATGCTCATTTGGTCTTTCCCCCTCCTGCAGCAAGCTCAGGCAGAAGCTGTGTCTGAGAGCAGAATGACAATGCATGCAAAGGACTTGTGTATGCCTGGGAAAATTGCTGATTTTCAGAATAAAAGCGTCTTGAAACACTGGCCAATTGCTCGTTAGGATGCAGTCTGGATTTCTCCCCTCCTTTCCAGCAAGCAGAAAAAACAGGCAAATATTTTTTCTGTATGAATTTTCTACATTTTTGTTGCCTGTTCTCCTTCTTATCATTCACTCTTCCTCAAATCAGAAGCTGCTTTAGCACAATTCAGGCTTTCGGAGGCCTCCCACGACATACCTTGAACGTAGACCGCATATTCGCAAAGCCCATCAGACTCCTGGAGCTGCTCTTTGATGACAGCCTGAAACAACAAAGGGTAGAGTGTACTTCCCAAAGGCAGCCCCTTCACTGAAAATCCCCTTGCCTGGGTCACCGTTACAGAAACCACCACCTCACATATAATAAAGACACTGGACTGTGGCTGGGACAATGACAAGAGCACAAGCTCATCACTGTGCACGAAGACCGTTGTACCAGGAATCCCGGAGCCCCTTTAGTATTTTCCTGTTCACTCCTAGTACCAAAGATAATTAGACATTACCTAGGGAAAACGCCACAAGGAATCTCTGGAAGCCCCCTCTGCTGATAAGAGTATCTACTCGAGGCCATTTGCAATGAAATAAATTTAATTGAGCAACTGCAGCTGAGTCAGTGAAAGGCAAATGAACAAACGAGGAGTACATGGGAAAAGGGAAGGGGGAGGAAACCTGATGAAAATGTGAATTCCTGCTGGCTACATTCATACTGCTGAAAGTTTGGTGCCCGGGAGCAGTTTGAAAGTATTCCATAGTCACACCTGACCCGAAAATATCAAACTGGGCAAAAAGAGTGACCTTTGGGAGGATGAGAACTCTGGCTATGAACCAAGAACATAGCTTCTGCTCCGGGACTCCTCTTCCACTGGGAAATGGGATAGAAAAAGTTGAGGTGGGGGAAGAGAGAGACTTCTGAGCTAGCAATACCCCGGTGCTCAGATGGCATTTCTGTGAAGTGTGGAATCAGTACCAGCCTCCAAAACGAACAGAAGAGAAAACAAGGAGGAAAAGTAAACCTCAAGTATAGCAGAGTGAAGGCAAGGAAGGTTATTCTGGAGAATCCTCACTTGTAAAAAGAAATCTAAAGACAGGAAGGGAAAGGAAGAATAAATCCAGGCTGCTCTTCCCCTCACCTCTATTATCCTCTTTTCAAAGTGCACTATTTGAGGACATTCAACTCGGACTTAACCAAGCATCTCCTGAATACGGATACTCTGTATTTCTCCATCAACTTAAACCCAAGCGCCTCAGAGCAAGAGAGGGCAATAGAGAGCTATCTTTTGGAGATCTGATTAATTCTATAAACCCTAAAAACTCCCACGGCAGAAGGCCTTGAGCTGAGAAATATGATCTGGAATCCCAGTTTTTCCTCCTAAGTTTATTTAACTCGTCGACAGAATTTAGACATACTGGCAGGAGACCAACCAGCATGAGCGATTTTAACTAATTAAAAGCATCTGGTAATTCTAATAATTCTTTTCCCACACCTAAGAGAAGCAGAAGATTTCTGCTGTGAAAAACGGTTAGGGGGCAGGGCTGGAACGGATGCTGCAAGTAGAAAACACGGTTTATTGGCTTTGGATGCAGAGAGCGAGAGCTGAGTGATGATCACTGCTTAGCGGGGTCTGTCCCTGCTCTCCCCTCGCTCCTCTCTGCCTCTGCAAATGTCGGGGGTGCTGCAGCAACAGGCTCCGGGGGATTTTTGCCTTGCATCTTGCTGCGTGGAAGGAGAGGCGAAGCAAACAGCGTTACTAAACTCTTGCTGTAACAAGCAGCAAAATTTGTCAAAAATTTGGCGATACCAAAATAGAGGTAGGAGCAGCCCTGTAAGGGTTAAAGTCAATTTAATGCCTTCACTTGGGGGAGCTCATGGTGGTAAACAGTTTTTTGTCTTGGCGTTTTGCACCATTGAAAAATATGGGAGCTTTTAAAATCATGTTAGAGAGGAAACATTTCAGAGCACTGAGTGGGAAGGAAGGGCCAGCAAGACTCAGACCAAAACTAACACCATCATGGGTCACTTGTTTCTTAGCTGAGTCTTAAAGGAAAATTCACAGGCTTCAATGAATGCCCAAACTCTCCTGAAATCAAGGAGTTCAGAGAAACTTAAACCACTGCTATGTGCTGGTGCCAAACTCTTCCAACTTTCCTGCAAAATCCCTGCTTTGTGAGCTATGAGGAAAGGCTTTGGCGCCTTTGACAGCTCCTGCCAACCAAACGAGCATTAGCTGTCTTCTCTCCATTTTTCCCCCTGTATTTCTCTCGCTTCCGTGACTGATGAAGATGTGGAAAAGTCAATGTTGCCATTATATCATCTGCTTCGTTATTTTCTCCATTTTCCTCAGCCATCTATCTTTTCTGCGCCCTGATGCTGCATCACATCACAGACTCAGTAAACGTACCCAGCCAGAGACCAGAAAAATGCAGTCAAAGCAATGGAAAAGGGCAACAATTTTTTGTTTAGATTGTTAGTCCAACTTTTGTTTCTGTTTAAACCAAGATCTGAGGGGAAATTGCTCTGCTGATGACACAATCTTCCATCTCCATTAATTAAGAGCTAAATGAATTCCCTCCAGCCTGCCACTTTCCTAAGCATCCCCAGGAACTCTCTAGCAGAGAGAGACAAGTCCTGACCAACCCTGGTGCTTCAGAAGCCAAAAAAGTCTTCTCAGATCTCCTTGGCACAGGACAGAAATAGAAAGCAACTCTTATTGCCCTCCACCTGCCTGCTGGTGCATCATCTTCAAGAGCTCGTGTTCGTTTTATGAGGAAAACAGACCATTTAATAATAGATTTGCCATTTCCCTAGTCCACTTACCATTAGAATCCCAAACAACTTCTTCCAAGCTACCCATTGAACTCAAGATAAATTAAATGCAGTGCATCTTGTGTAAAATGAAAGCATTTTATTCAAGGGGAACCAAGATCTCTCTTTTTTTTAGGCTTGGTCATAATGTTTTACTCATCTCTGTAGTACCATCGAGAGACCTGCACCATGGAACTGTGTTATTATTCGTTTGGAAGACCCTATTCATCACTTGGAATGAGCGAGGTTTGCAATTCGTTCAATTTTTCCACTCCCAAAGACATGCTGAGCCCCCAGAGAACTGCATGCATGGATCCTGAAGGCAGCCAAGGATTTGAGAACATTAACATTCTTTTATTTGGATTTTCTCTTGGTCTCCTTATTCCAGAAGAAGTCAAGAGAAAGGGTGGCTTCAGAACCAGTATGAAAACTATCATTTCATGACATCAGTAAAATACTTCTTAATGCAAAGTCCCCAAAGCATCTCTTACCTTACACTCCTCGTAGTCTCTGCGAACATACAGCAAATAGATCAACCAGTTTCTCCTCTCTAGAGCTGGTACCTCTGGTACTGGAAATGCAAAAATATTAACAGAACACGGGAAATCAGACTGAGACAACACCAGAGATGTTCAGAACCACCCAATCTGCAAGAACAAAGCAATTAATTCAAGAACTGCAATTCTATCTTTGCAGTTAATCCTTTGATTGAAGCTTGGAGTGTGGACTTACAGAATCATAGAACGATTCTGGAAGAGACCTTCAAAGTTCATCAAGTCCAACCAATAACCCAGCGCTGCCAAGGCACCACTAAACCACATCACTCATGTAAACAGTGTCTGTTTTTATTTGGCTTCTCAAACCAGTGGATAAAATGGATTCATTGGTCAAGACAGACACCCTTAGCAGAAAACTAGCACCTCAAAAGACTTAAGGCATCGACTCTCATTGGTGTGGCTACTGGTGCAAACAGCTCCAAGCATCAGCTACATGCATATTTTAATGCTGGTTTGGTAGAATCAGTTCTTCAAAAGCTTGGAGGAAACAAGTTGGATTCACATTTTGGAACTAAGGCAGAAGAATCAAAGGTCTTGAAAATAAGTTTCTGAGGGTGAATGAGGAGGAAACAGGCGACACATACAAAAGGAGATTTTTGGAGACGTTGCCAGTTTGAAGATGTGAATAATTTAAAGAGGTCAAACTTAGTTCTTTGAAACTGTGAAGGGACTATCAAACATCACAGGGCTGAGATATTGTGAAGCTACTGGCAGAAAAACAGATTTGATGCAGAGGAGGAGCAAGACTTGTGCTCCGGCATTTCAATTGTGAGGAGCTTGCAGCAGTAATTACGACAAACCACGGATGGATGTTGCTTAGTGATATTCACGTTGGGTTTAAAAGTTTAACACACTGCTGTGCATTTCATTACAGCTTGAAATGTATGGCTTGTTCCTCATCTCTCCAGTTCAGATGCAGGTAGCTGAGAGGTAACCATAGCAACTGGCAGAAAAGCTCAGTGTTTACAAGTCAATATTATGACAGAAGCGCAGAAGCAAAGCAAGGCGAGGACTGTTGCAGGAGCCAGGGTGGCAGTGAGGGTGACACAGCTCCAGGCCACCTTCTCCCAGTTCTCTGGAGCACAGCACTGGCCCACACCACCAATGGAGATGCAGGCTCAGTTTCTAGCATCCCAGAGCAGAAGTGGTCCACCATCCCCTTAGCCAGGCAGTGGCATGGGTCATAATCAGATGAGAGAAAGAAGAAATGGGAGCTCTGGAGCCCCCAACACAAAAAGGACATGGACCTGTCGGATTGGGGCCAGAGGAGGCCTCAGCAATGCTGGGAGGGCTGGAACCCCTCTGCTGGGAGAGTTGAGAGTGTTCAGCTTGGAGAAGAGAAGGCTCCAGGGAGATCTTCTCGTGGCCTTTCAGTATCTGAAGGGGGCCTACAAGAAAGCTGGGGAGAGACTTTTTACAAGGGCAGAATGAGGGATAATGCCTTCAAACTGGCAGATGGGAGATTTAGATTTGAAATTAGGAAGAAGCTCTTCACTCTGAAGGAGTGAAGGAAGCCCAAGGAAGCTGTGGATGCTCCATCCCTGGAAGTGTTCAAGGCCAGGTTGGATAGGGCTTTGAGCAACCTGGTCTAGTAGGAGGTGTCCTTGCTATGGCAGGCAGCTTGGAACTAGATGAACTTTAAGGTCCCTTCCAACCCAAATCATTCTATGATTCAATGAAACTCTGCAGCTGGAAGGACTGAGTCATGCTGGGAGACATTATTGGTGCAAAGTGTTGTTATTGTTTAGAAAGGCTGAGCTTTACTCGCACAAGGACTGCACCTGTGGCTGGCAGCAAACACATCTCTCCAACATACCAGGCTCTACCCAGTCTAGTATCACCAAGAGCACTTCAAAATGATGAGAATTTCTTCTGTTGTTGAAGCTGGAGAAAATTTTGTAAAGCCATTCTGGTTTTGTTGAGATTTTTTTCTTAAATTCCAGAATATTCAGGGAGATTTACACTAGAACTGAGATTGTATGCACACCAGCAATTTAAGGTCAAACACCTTCTAAAGAAGGTTCAACTACCCTAAAAACAAACAGAAAAATCACAGTCCAAACAAAAAAGTAATCCAAGTAAGCTAATCTTACAGTGCACAGATCAGGAATGCAAATACCACGGTTTGAAACAGAACTTTCTTTTCCAAGAAACACAGTACCTGGGGATGCTAGAAATGCAGAAAGTGGCCAGACCCGCATCCTCTTCCTGCATAATGTCTCCTGGTGCCACTATCCGATGGAAAATACTGAACCAAACACGTCTGACACAAAAGGAGGTAGGAAGTGCCCAGGTGTAAGTATGGATTTAAGAGCAGACACTGTAAACTCTATTTAACCATAAAGATTCCGGTTAAAGTCAAAACTAAAGGACACTTTGCCATTTTGTGCCTACCTATACAGCATAAAATTACAAAATCCTGCATCATTATGTACAATGAAATCTGTCTTAGAGTTTTTTCCACACTCTTAAGATCAGAGGGACATTATACTCCACACCTGCTGAGAACAGGGCTGGGAAGGGAGAAATGTAGAACATCAGAGAGAGCACTGAGCAGCGTATCAAGCTGCAAAAGAAAAGGGTGCAACAGATACCATCAAGACTCCCAAAATCCAGAGAAGCTATCTAAAAGAGCCAGACTGGAGTGAAAACAGCGGGATCAAAACACAATGAGACACAGAAGTGAATGGCCAGAAAGGGCTGTGGGAAATAAAGGGTTATTACCAGGCTCTACATTCAGATGCAGAAAGAAGTAACACAATGTACACACCTCTCCAGAGGCACAACCATCTTAATCTGCATTAAGCAGTGAGATACCTGCTTCTGGTGCACTTATCTCCCCCAGTCTGACGATAAGGGCTGTCCCAGTGCAAAGGGTCATGGTGTTTTTCTGAAGGAAAGGGAAATTCAAATCCCCAGCGATTTAGGACTCTAGCTCCAGAGAAATGGAATAAAACATTCTGTGCCTTTCTGAAAGGACACGATTCAATCATCGTTGGTCCTAATATCCACGTATTTTTTTCAGGTTTAATAATCACCCAAAGAATACATAAAAAAAACCCAACAACCCACACAGATGACATGAGTGGCTCAGCTCTTGCTGCATCGGCCTGACCAGTGACGTACGGCTCCTACAAGGGGCAGAAGAACATCAAGAAGCACCAGCAGCGTGTCCCAGTCTTCTCAAGCACAAGGATGAGCCCTTGCAAATACTTCAGGCACTGCAGGGACCACAGATTAGAAAATAATAGATTATACCATTCTACCAGTGGTAAAAAAGAAAAAGTCATTATTTTCTGTAAATGATTCTGCTCTGGGCCAGTCGAAGGAAAGGCAATTATCCAAAATCTTAGTATCTGCAGTGAAAAGAGTTTATAACTTGCATAATTCTCTTTTGGCCTCTCGTTTCTGGGATTACAAAAGTCTGGTCTCATTAAGCCACTGCGACAGGGAGCCAGGCACCAAATATATGATTAAATACCCCAGCCAAGAGACACGCCAGCTTCTTTGAAGTGTGTTTGGATTGAATTCCAAAGGAAACCCAGCTGATCCCCCACTTGCTCGGTGGCCGGTGATTGATTGCACAATCCACTTGCAGCACTGTGATTTTTCTTTCTGACAATGCTCCTTTAAGGAAGGCACTGGAGTGGAAACTCCGACAGAAGCAGAGTGAGATCATCAGGTTTGTATCTGTGCCACTCTATCATCACTCTTTGCTTTATTCAGCCTCTTACAGATTTTCTCAAAGGACTGAGGGGAAAAAAAAATCAAAAAACCTAAAAATCAGCTATTCCCTTTTGTGTAAATCTCCCTAGGAAATTATTTTGGGCTTGCATCTTCATACTGGGTAATTATAGCTTAGATAGGAACTAGCAAGCAGTGGGGTATAGATTTAATAAGAGAGGGTTGAAATTGCTATACAGCGAGAGGAGGAAAAAAAACAAAGCCCCAGAAGGCTCCTATCAGATCTCATAGGGGAAACAATTGCTTAAGCACCAGCCGTCCTCTTAAAGAAACTGCCAGGCACAAAGAGACCACTCCTATGGTGGGCACAGATCATCAAGTCCAACTGTTAAATCAGCGCTGCCAGGGCACCACTACCCCATGTCCCTCAGCACCACATCTCCACGGCTTCGAAACCCCTCCAGGGATCATGAGGACTCCACCCCTGCCCTGGGCAGCCTGGGGAACCCTTGACAGGGGGGAAGAAATTGTTCCTCAAGTCCACCCTAAACCTCCCCTTGTCCTGTTGCTTGTTCCTTGGCAGACATGACCAACTCCACCCACCTGGCTCTAACCTCCTGTCAGGGAGTTGTGCAGAGCCAGAAGGTCTCCCCTGAGCCTCCTTTTCTCCAGGTTGAACAACCCCAGCTCCCTCAGCCGCTCCTCACCAGACTTGTGCTCTAGACCCTTCCCCAGCTCCGTTGCCCTTCTCTGGCCACACTCCAGCCCCTCAGTGTCCTTCTGGAAGTGAGTGGACCAAAACTGACCCCAGGATTCAAGAGACTGCATCCCCAGTTCTCAGTCCAGGGGCACAATCCCTGCTCTAGTCCTGCTGGTCACAGTGGTGCTGATCCAAACCTGGATGCCGGTGGCCTTCTTGGCCACCTGGACATGCTGCCAGCAAAGGCACAGGGGAACAAGGTTATCACCCTCCATCATCAGGCAAGGATCGCTCAAATGCACAAAATCAGGCTTGATCTTTTCAATTGCAGATTTCCCATTTTCAAGTAATTCCAGTCATCAGCTGAACAGCAAACACACAACAGCATAAAGACAACTCACTTGACCACCACAGGAGAGGGACCAAATCTCAGAGGCAACACATGAAAGTCTTTCAGGACCAACATCCCCTCAACTCCCCGCTCAGCCTCCTGAAGACGTTTGCTGAGGTTACTGCCAGGGTTACGATTCTTCTCCTGTGCAGAGCTTGGGGAAGGTTTGGTGTTAAGCAGAGCTGCAGTTATGGGCCAAAATCAAGCTTGATGCTCTCAGAGCCATGTTAAACAACCACCGATAGGGAGGGGAAGGTGAGAATGAACCCTTTCCTCATCTCCTTTTTGCCTTGAGCTTCACAAGCTGCCAACATGAGGAAGTATGCTACTGTTTGTAAAACCCGTGGCAGAGAGGTAAACGAGTGCCTTCTAAATAAAAATAATATTACAATAACACGACACAAGCTCAAATAGCTACTATAAACCAATGTACCACTGCCAAGGAATTTTATTTTCCAAAAGAAGGTAAAATTTTTCTAAAATAATGTATGCATAATGCATAGGAAACATTTTTTAAGCTCTGTTATCAAGGTTTTTAGATTTAAAAATAACAGACTGCCTGGGTATCAGAAGAGCATCCTACAAATTCCTCTCTCAGCTGGGGCACAGACAAATTTAACAAGAAATTACTCAGCCACTCAAAGGCTCTTACTGAGACCGTAGCAATATAAATACACTACAGCTTTGAAGGCAAACGAGTTACAGGAACATTGGTCCTCCTACGCCGAGCTCCATCCTTGGAGTTTGCAAATGGAGACGTGATGTATTCAAAACTCAGGGATGATGAAAAATAACTCCAAAAACCCACCACCCAGGAGGATGTACATCTTGTATTTCACTGTATATGTGAGAGTACAAACACTGGCGTCCACAAATACCTGTAAACTGGATATAAACAACCAAAAAAAAAAGGAACGAGACTTCTGCTGTCGCCCCTCTCTCTGTTTTATCCCCTACCCCCTGGTTTCCCTTTTGCAAATTGCTGCTGGAACACCTTTAAATCAAACAATAACCCCATATGGTTCCTCGTTATTTACAGTCGGCTGGGGTTAATACAACTCATCATACACAATTCTGGTGCTGGCGAGAAAGCCATAATTCATCGCTGTGATCTTACTACCATGTATTAATAGCTTCACGATATGCCGGGAAAACGGAAAAACAGCAGGTCTGAACAAAAAAAAGCAACATTTCTGACTCTACACCTCCCCCTGCAGGAAAATTGGCAAAATTTATATGGAAGAGCTGAAAATTGTGTCTGAAAGGTGATTTATACACCAGGGCGAAGAAAAAAGAAGGGCATTTTCTGTTGTTAGTTTACAGGGCATCAATCTTCGAGCTGCTAGCTCAGCCTTTGGTAGTTTGTCTGATTTAAGACATTTAGAGTTCTGTGTTACGCCAAATAAAATCGTTTTTATTTACAAGACAAATGCCTATGCTGGTTATTCAATATAAATGCCTTCTAGGATGCACTGCTCAAGCTTAAGCTTAATGTAAAGTGGGAAGATTTGTAAACAAATACACACTTGGGACCCCTCTGGACTTCCCAGCACCACAGTGAGGTTGCCAGTGTCAGAACCAGTCTGGTTACTGGGAAATAAAGATATCACTCTGCAATCCTGACTCAGTTTGATGAGGGGAGAGGAGGGGAGAAGGGGAAGTGAAATCTATTAGCCGGATCATTTCGGCACAAAAAAATTGATTTGAGCCTAATATTGTTTGATTCAAGCCTAAAATTTAATTCAGACACATAAAACTGGGGTGAAATATGGAACACATGAGTACATGAGCACCTTCGGAGAGGGCTTCAGAATGAAGCGGCTTATAAATAGCACAAGGGATATTAACTGGTGACTTCAGTGTCTCCTCCCACAGCAAAGCAGGGATGGAAGATATTTCCCCCGCAAACGAAGCAACGCTGGCTGCAGGCAGTCCCAAAATAACCCATGTAACCAGCTTCTCATTAATTCCAGTATCAGGAGCACAGTAGTTTTGGGATTTCCAGTCTAATCCTTCCTTTGGCTTAAATTCTTATGCTTAGTCTATCTCCAGCATGAGATATTTTACACAGAAATTGAAACTAAAATCATTAGAAGGCATTTGTAGGAAAAAGCTTTCTTCTGAAAAAGAAAAAAAAAAAAAAGGCGAACAAAAATCCAGCCCTGAGAGTCCGGGAAACTTCCCACTCAAGAGGGAGTAACACCTAGAACCAGGCCTTATTTCATCCACTGCCAAAAAAGAATATGATAATAAAAGAATTTTATATTAGAAGAATATCTCTGGATATATAAAACATAGAAGTTGGTCCTGCAAACATTTCAGGAGTCCCTGCTGAATACAGGCTCTTGTAAGACCCTGTTTTTGGAATGCACAAACTTCTCCCATACTTGTTGCCTCAGGCTGAGGTTTTCCAGATTGGATGTTCGTCCCAGGATGAGTATTTGCCTGGGCAGCCTTCACTTGTCCCTACTGCATCGTTATCGTAACAATGCAAGTCTTTAATTACACAAGCACATCGACAATTACAGGAGCACATCCGTATTTCCAGCACCTTTGAATGACACTGAGTAGAAAAATAAATCAAGGTCAGAGACTGAATGAAATTTGTGAGAAGTATAAAACAGTGACTAAATCCGCAGCATCTGTTACGCAGCTTAAAATGTTTGTGGCAAAGTGGACAGCCCCTGGAAGGAGGCTTCCCAAAGGTACCCAGTTCGCACCCATCCTTCTTTGGCTGTAGAGAGGTGACAGCCGATATCTCGCAGCCAGCGCTGGCTCCACGAGCAGGATGGGCAGCAGCAAGGCTCTGGCCATGGAAGGGTTTTATACGAACTCAGTAATTCTGAAAAAGCAACACCTCAAGCATTGCAGAACCCAAAATGTCCTCTTGACAAGCAAGTACTGTCTCTTAGGAGACTTCAACCCGTAATAGATGGTTTGAGTGTGACACATAAGAACCCTAAAGCATCAGGGAATTTATCTATGGGATTTGATAGCTGAAGATAAACACGACAACTGGCTGAATAATGCAGATATCTTTTCTTCAAAAAGCCCACAGCGAGCTGTTATTTTCTCAGCAACTCCGATGCAACACATGAGGTCGGAGAGCTGGGTTAAAGCCAACATGTAATTATGTCACTGAAGACTCAAGGGCTCGAATTCAAGTTGCAGACAACAATAATTCTGACGTTCTTGAGTAACTTAAGTGTTGGGAAATTAAGACAGCCCAGCTACTTGCCGTGGGCTGACTTTAAGGTGAAGGAAAGGAATTCGCATCCTCAGGGAGTGACCCATCGCATCCCGAGTTAGGTGACTGGGAGAAGTCAAAGGAACGGCATCAGATGGACTTTCAGGTGAGCTGATGAGACTTGTTCCACATCAGAGGTATCTCAAAACAGAAATTCAATCCCACCCTTCCTAAATTTGTTACTTTTTAAATTAAGTTATTTTGAAATTCCCAACAGGAGATGCCATTTTATCTGTGAGCCGCACGTCAACAGATAAACATGAAGTCAGATGCTTGAAACTACCAAAGACGTTCGCCGAGCACCAAGGACTTTCAAAAGAACTTCAACAAATAAATCTACTAATTTAAATGTACAGTCAGAGCCTATAAAGCCGAGCTAATGTACTTCACCCTCCTCCTGATCCTAATCCAGTGTAATATGTATTTCTTAATGATCAAATTATCAAAAGACACTCAGATTACACTCGTTTTCTACAAGAGGTGGCACTTTTATAGCACTTTTTATCACCTAATTAAGTTTGCAACAGGCTTAAGCAGCAGATAAAGATTTTCCTCTTTACAGAGAGGAAACGAAGTAGGTTGACAATTACCAAAAGACGTAAAGCTAGAACTGAAACTGTGAATCTTGTGATTTTAAAGTTAGCACTAAAATTTGACAGCCTGGACAGAATCTCTCCCCTGCTATGCTGTCTGCAAAGGATTCCCTGAGCCTGGAACCATGGATATTAATGTGCACACACGAGAGGGCAGAGCTGTGCTAGCACACTGAACCTCCAATATTACCAGTTCTCTGTGGCGTGGGGATTACTGGGCCATTATGTCGGGGAGAAGAAGAGGAAGTGAAGTATATTATACAATTTAATTACCCCCCAAATGATAATTTATGTTTTTTAAACCTCGCTGTTCAAACCCAACAGCTGTGTCAGAATAAAACACACACACAGCACTACTACCCACATAGCACAGAGAAAGGAAAAGATCCAATTCTCTTATATAAAGCAATGATGTAATTACCAATTAATCTATAGTAGTTAGGAACCATTTTCTTCCCACAAGGTTATATGTTCAAATGGGCTAAAAGCTCTTGGCTTGCATACTGCCAAAGGAAAACCAATTGGTATGTACAGATATGGGACCTGTATTTGCTCCCCCCTAAACCACAACATTTCCACTTTTCTTTTTGCCACACTTAAAAGTATTAATTAATTTAACTCAAGGGGCTTGTTTTTATCTGGGTTTCTCAGGCAGCTTCACTCTTACGAGTTCAAAGGCGGCTTTGAAGCCGGCTCAAAGAATGGATTTATATTGATTTCATAAAACATATCAGGAATTCAGAAATGATCAGCTCTGCAAGTGCACGGAATCGACTCCTTGGGGTACCAAGACGTTCCTGCTCTTCAGAGCGCTCGAGCCATTACAGTACTGACAGGAACCCTTCAAACATGTGCGGGAGCAGGAGGGATCCCCACTAGTTCATCTGTGTGAGCGGGGGCTGCCCAGAGAGAGAGCGAGATGCATTTTTGCAGGACAGATCATCAAAAGCCACTTATCTACTGCATAATCCGGAAGCGATTTGTGATCTAACAGGCACATTTTGAGCTCGCTTACCGTTGCGAGCGCTTCCCAACCAAAGTTAACACCAGCAGAAGTCAGCTTTACCGTCCACCAAACTGCTACATGCAGTTATTTTATATTAGAACCCATCGATTACAGCCTCGGTTTCGAGGATGAGCACCCACATGCAGAAGGCCAGCATCATGAGTACTGAGCTAAATACTGACAGAGGATTTAGCTGGACAAGAATAACACGTGGCATTCGACAAGATTTCAAAATTCAGTTAAACCAGAGAAGAGACCCTGGTGAGAAGCAAAATACCGTGTCGTTGTCAGTGTAAAAGTGCAAAAGTGTGGTAGCACCACCTTTGTCACTGCAGTTCCAGAACAGGATACCACCGCAGATTTAAAACACACTTTTACTTCACACATTTCCCTATTTCTATGATTTCTCTTCAATAGCCAAATTGAATCAAACTTCGCCCATCCATCTCACTCACGCTCTTCGGTACTGTCAT
This sequence comes from Todus mexicanus, assembly GCA_013389965.1. NCBI lineage: Eukaryota > Metazoa > Chordata > Aves > Coraciiformes > Todidae > Todus > Todus mexicanus. The sequence continues at coordinate 24,932 of WEIS01041240.1, forward strand.
TAGCAGCACTTGAACAGGACAAATAGTGCCTTGCGTCGGTACAGTATTTTTGATTTAACATCTCCAAATGTTTTGTTAACTGAACACCTGCTGCATCCCAACCCTGCCACTGAACATTAAACCCATCTTGAGGTTGATAAATTGAAAGAAATAAAGTCCAAGCGCTTTGCTAAAGGTGGTAGTTAATCCAAAGCAGAATTCCTTGCTTCGAACTCCAGAAAAAAAAAAGTAGCTACAAAGCATCCGAAAAATGTCCTGGTGCCCAGGGCTGGAGGGAACATCTAATCCCTGCTAATGCTTCCACAATTCACACAGTGAAGATTGAATTTTAATTTTCAAAGGTAGATTAAAACAATATTTATCTACCTGACCCCTTCTTGGGGAAACACAGAGGAGGTTGGTAACCATTCTGAACACTCCTTCTTCACAGTCTAAGGGATTTCTTCGCAGTGACTCAAGTGAAATCTACTTTATTTTGTCTCAGTGTATTCACTCAAGTATAAACACCTTTAGGATTCTGCTCTGTTATTAAAAAAACATCGCTGTATCTCAGAAAACCTGAGGTTTAATATTTGTGTAGGAATACAAATGCATTTCAAATTGTTCCATTAACCTCTGAACTGTTATTAGACTAACATTAGGCCAAAACTTCCTTTCTAACTATCTTTTTTCCCCACGAGAAATGGAAATAAATTCAAGTTATTCTCCATAAAAATCAACAATACAATCTGCTAAAAGCGCTGCTCTGCTCTAGTACTATCAGATCCTACAAAATTACTCGATAGGACTGTGTGGTAAAAGGAAAACAGGAAGATGGGAGGCAGCCTATCTCAATTCAAATCCAATAAAGCATTTAGGAAAATATCTGATTAATTTAAAATGCAGCTGCGAGATTAAGACCCCCCATTTCTGCAGGCCGATATTAACTCCCCAGCACTTGAAGGAACAGAGCTCCCTTGATTCTACCATCAATTGCTTGGGGACAAAATATCAACACAGGGAGAGTTATAGATCTGGATGGAGCAACAAAGGGAATTGATTTTCAGTGCAGCTTCCCCCACGGGGGGTAAGGGACAAAATAATGAACAGTTTGAGCTATGAATGTGTCAGCTCCTGAATAATGGTTGTCACCAAGTGTGGCTACAAGATACTCCAAGGGTCTGCCTTCCACCAGTCTTTTTCATTTTGATTGCCAGACGTAGAGATTTCTAACCTGATGGCACAACACCTTTGACCACCGTACCACGATCCGCTCCAGAGCCTCTATATGCTGGTTGAAGGCTCATCACCTTCCCTTTGGGCTAACCTGCCTGCAAGACAGACTCTCTCTTAAATCCCAACCTTTCGGGCTTTCACAACTTGGAAGCCACATGACAGATCATCTAATTCAAGGGCAAACTTTGCCTCTTAACTCCAAGTTATTCTTATTTAAGAGCCATCAAATCAGGCTGCTATATGCTGGGTCTGAGCTTCTATTTTCCCTTAACTCATGGACAGGATCGAAGGAGCATCCCCAGGGACACACAGCGAGGGGAAGCCACACAGCCCTCAGGTTGCACGGTTCAACAACGTTCAATGTATTCTTATCCATTTAAAAATGTTAGTTTAAAATAAGTGTAGCAGCATTCCTCTGTTCAAAGAGAACTGAAGTAGATTCTCCTGGCTCCTTAAAGTTCACTGTAATTCTCCTCAGCCGAACTAAAATGAGATACTTCATCAAGATGTTCTACAAAAATCCTATTTAAATAAGAAACCTTTCAAGAAACCTCCACCCAAGCACATACAATATCATCTGTGTTCTCTGCCCTCCTCTCTTACATGTCCCCAGCATACCACCCACGCAGAAAGGACACTGTTACATCATTCCCTATCACAAATCTTTGCACTGCCCTCATTTCCTAGAGATTAACGAGCAGGCAGCTCAAATCAGCTTTCACCTACTGCACGAAAGGCAGCGCAGTCAAATACTAAACAGCAAAGCACAAAGGCTGCCGAGGCATTTCATTTCAGAGCCACCCAAGGTGTGCCAGCTACTGGAAATGCCTCAATTTACCTTCAGGGATGTAAAACAGAATCACAAAAGTCACAAGCTGGATTGTTTTTTCTTTGCTAGAGGAAATTTTGAGCCAAGGCTCGTGTCGGTATAAAAGGGAGATGCAGAGCCACCAAGAACTGAATTTCAGTTACTACGTGCTCCCCTCTGACATGCAGCCAGGCGAACACTAACACGACGTGAAGGAGGTGGAAGGAGCGAGGGAACACTGGCTGGTGATGGAGACAGACCAGATCTCTGTTCAGCCTCGGACTTGCAGCCTCAAAACCTGAAGGAGTGTTGGTGGCCTCTTTTAAAGCAACATCCAGCTCAGTTTCAGGGCTGCTGATGCAAAATGCCAAGTAGGAGAGAAAACTCCTCTTCAGCAGCAATGAATGAGCAGCCTTTTATCAAACAGCCAGCGGGTAAAGGAGACGCTGTCCTATTAATGAAGCTGTGACCACCACAGTTCCTTCTCTCAAACAAGCAATACTAAGAGCAGGAAGGCAGTCTAAAGAGCGAGACGACAGAGGCACAACAGCTTCTAGCCAGCACCCCTCCACAGCTTGGAGAGCTGTAGCTCTAACTCAAGCACCACCTCCCAGACAGCAATATTCTGCTCAAGTGCTGGAATTCTGCTGCCAGGAATCAGGACTACGTGACGTTAGCCTGATGTCTCTGAAAGAAAAGCAAAGTGGCTTTTCCAGCTTACCAGGGCCAGTCACAGCACAGCACCTACATGTGAGACAAAGAACCTTCAGGCAGGAACTGGGCTGTAAAACACCAGGTTTTAGTCAAACATTTTGAACTGAGAGCTGAAATTGTTCCTGTTCCAGTTCAGATTCAACCAAGATTTCAAAACAACTCAGAGACACGCTGTTAGGATCCCAAGAGCATTTCTACAGCAAGACGTCATTCTGAAGAACCTAAACCGAATAAACCTCTCTCGTTATTTAAGAGGGGAAATGAATATCAAACTCATGAGCAGCCCAACAAGCATGGACACAATAAAATAAAGAGCCTCTCAGGTTACAAGCAAACCTGGTGCAGGTTGTAGATACAGTCAGCCAGCAACAGCACTGAGCTGCTGATCATACAGACTTGGACGCAGCAGCTTAAATTCTAGAGTCTTTTAATTTCCCAGTGGACTTTTGTTTCTTACTAGACGTACTATATATAAAAAAAACCCTTAAAAATCAACTTGCCTAAGAAACACAATCATATCTTTAAACTAACCTTTTTTAGGACGGGGTTTCGGAGGTTCTGTAGCCGCTGGCAATGAAGAAACCTGGAAAAAACCAGAAAATAAAAGTATTAAATACACCAGGCGAGGTTTCTGGAAGATCTATTGCAGAAAATAATCAGAATGGACAACTGGCAAATCCCAAAAGAGGGCATAAAAATAGCACTACTAGAGAAACTGTGTCCTGCCAAGCGCTGCTCTTTCCTGCCCATAGCTAGGTTGGGATTTCTGTTTGCTGAGTAAAATAAATATACCCATTTATTTCACAGTATGTTCCCGCTCCATACACTCACTGCTATTAATTAGGATTCTAGAAAGAGATCATTACCTTGTAAAAAAACCAAAACTCAAGCATTTAAGATGCTAATTGGAGATCACACAGGAAATCATCAAAAACGTTTGTTATAAAACATGTATGAAGTTAATTAGAACATCCCAACACATGGTGGGAGACAAACCTCCACCTGCAAATATCACCCGTGGCTCGCAGACAGGCAGGTACCCGAGTCTGTGGAAAAGAAACGTATTTTATACTCTTTTCTTACTTTGCATCAAAAATTGAGCCTTCATTGAAGAGAAACATGATTACACAGGGATGAGGTTTTATTTTTGAGTTCCAGTTTCCTGAGAAAGAGAACTCACTCCTCTTCCTCAGACACAACTCAGGATTTTACGACTTGTGTTGCCTCCCCTCTCCTTAATAGACACATTTTTGAAGTGGAGATTCAGTCCACCCTTGCTCCTTGTAATGTCTTGGGGACATTTCCTCATTCTCCTCTTCTTACAGGAGACAGGGAGGACCAGAGATCCTGAGCACAGTATTCAAGACAGTGATTAAGGATGGAAGGATTTGAGATCTGGAAGAAGGGAGGATTGATTTAGGCTGGTACAACTTGAGCCAGCAAGCACAGCTGCATTAAGGAGGAGGCCCATGGGGTCGTCCTAACCCTGTAGAGTAGATAACAAGACTTTAGA
>WEIS01041240.1:30404-55624 GCA_013389965.1 Todus mexicanus
CTGCCGGCGGTGCCCTGGCAGCCGCACCTTCCCCCGCAGGACGGGCCTTTAGAACCGTTCTCTGGAGGCTCAAGCAGCAGCCGCAGGGTGGGAGAGGCCGCGGCCCGGGCTGGAGCCTGCCCCCCGTCCCTGCTACACTGAAAACCCTCGGTGCTGCCAGCCCAGCCCAGCCCTGCCCAGCCCAGCCCCCCCAGCAGAGCACACGCCTCGCCAGGGCATTTCCAGGCGTGGCCGGGGGATTTTGCAAGCCAAGGGGACGCAGGGACTGGCAGCGGGCAGTGCTCTCTCCAGGCGGCCCTGCTCGGTCCCCCCCTCCTCGGTGCAGATCCTCTGCTGGGCGAGTCCCAGGGGCAGAGATGCCAGAGCAGGGGGAGCTGAAGGGGAAAGCAGGAGCAGAGGGACCAAACTCCGTCCAGGCGGGAGCTGAAGCGACTCGGTGCCAGCTGGAAACACCGCTTCGTGTTGCAGAGCTGCCTGGGATCTGCCTTTTGGAATTCGCCCCTGGGCAAATGCATTCCCCCTGAAAGCTGGCGGAAAGCTGTGAGGACACTAGCCTGGCGAAAAATACCACAGAAGGAGTTCCTATACAGGAGTAAATTTAATAAAACCACCACCAATTGTTTACTTTAACATAGCTCTTGTTACAGAAATCATAAAAATGGACTCAGTAGCTAACTCATTAGTTCTTTCCCCTTTTAATTGAAAAAAAAATCCCCCGCTGATTTCAACTTCTACTGCACTAGATGGAGTGTTAAATAGTTGCCAGGACAGTATGCCCAGTAATTGAGCCCAAAACAAACACAAAGACAATTCCATCATCTTTCCTTTTCAATGTTACGACTCGTTATAACGTTAAGTGAAACTTAAAACAGCAAGGAACGGTCCATTTGACAGATGAAAGGGGGAGGAGGGAGAGGAGATCCACAGCCAAATTCTTTTCCCCGAGTCTTTTGAGAAGTGGTGCAAAATACCCCTCCTTTTCCTGCCTCGGAATAAAGATAAAACTCTAAAGATGCACACGCACCGTCTCCTCTTCTGGGTCCTGCGTGTGTGGGTGGGTAGGAACAGCAGGGTTGGGTTTGGGCAAGTGGCAATAATCCAGGGCAAAAAAAAAAAAAGAATAATAATAAAAAAAGGGGGCAAAGCATCCTGAACTGCAACGCACGCGGGGCTGGCGAGCGTCAGGAGCTGCGCGCGAGGGGTCGGGCAGATGGGTATAAACGCACAGAACTGTGGACATAAAGGAATTGCAGGAAGAGGAGGAACTCAACTTCTCTGGTAAAAGCCTTCCAAAAAAAAAATTAATAATAAAAAATAGATAACTCACTACACCAGCACACGCTTCCCCCACCCCATCCCAGGGAAAAAAAAATAAACGAAACAGAACAAAACAAAAAAAAAATCATCAAACTGAAAAGAAAATGCACAGCAAATAGACATAATCTTGAAGATTTTTAAAGAATAAATATTTTTTTGTAATTAAACATTATGCAAACACGTGCCACGCTTGCTCTTTGTCCATGCATATGCGCTATATACAACTTTGAAAAATACTGTGTTGTCCTCTTTTTGTTTTAAAAGTCATATACAAAGTTTTTTGTGTTTTTTTTGTTTGTTTTTTTTTGTTTTTTTAATCCTTGCTGTGTAACCCCTGCCCCCCTACCTCCCCTCCCCAAGAATCATCTTTACAACGAGCCAATCGACATTCATCCATGTACTTGGGTGGTGGAGAGGAGGGGGGTGGGAGAAGCCACCACCCCCCTTCCCTTTCCCAATGTACATCCAAATGGCTGGTTTGGACATGAAAAGCAGTGTCAAGAAACTGGTTTAAATTTCATCTGTACTACACACAGGAAAGGAAAGATAGAAAAGAAAAAAAGGAGTCGCCTTGGAGAATGAAGCTACGTTACAAGTTAAAGTTGGAGGGTTGTTTCTCTTTTTTAGTGCGTCTGTCACACTCTTATTGGCCGCCTAGAATACTGTTGCACAATGGTTTATCTACCTTTTTTTGTGGGTTTTTTTTATTACAATATAATTTACTTAATTTTTTTTTTTTCTGTTAACAAAACAGAATCCCGGTACTACAGACCAGCGGTGTAACGGGCGTTAGCGCCTCGGGTGTGGTTTGATTTCGAATCACATGAGCACTCGAGATGGTAAAAGGGTTCAGAGTTCATTTAATGCGGGGCCAGGCTCAGTCCTCGATGTACTCCCACAGGTCCTTCTCGTAGCCTTCATGCACGTGCTGCAACAAAACCCTTCGTCGGCTCTCGCAGTATCTGCAGTGAAGAGGAAGAGCACAGAGAGGTGGGTTAGGAACCACGGCTCAGCCCCAGCATCGAGGAACACAAACCTGCATCGAGTGAAGCAGGAGATCCCCTGAGAAGAGACTCTGTATTTGTAGCCCTAATTAAAACTTCAGCTATTCCAGTCATTCAGCTTCAGGTCCCTGGCTGAGAAACCAGCAAGCAAATGTAGTGTTTCCCATGTGAAAATGCTTCACAAAGCCCCTACACGGCTGAGAAATCTCCATTAATAACTGAAAAAGGAAGAAGTGGCGGCTGCTGTTGGCAAAAGGCAGAGCAGGGGCTGGCAGCAACACCCGAAAGCGGACAGAGCAGTCCTCAAACATGGGCTGATGTCTCCTCTGCACTGTAGTGGGACAGCGAAGATCCAGGACCTAGCTGTGAAAAACCGTGGGGCACTGACACAGTTTTATTCCTTGCAAAAGAGCATCCTGACTTGTGTCAGCACCAGTGTGGCCAGCAGGACTAGGGCAGGGATCATCCCCGTGGACTGGACACTGAGGAGGCCACCCCTCAAATCCTGGGGTCAGTTTTGGGCGCCTCACTCCCAGGAGGACCTTGAGGGGCTGGAGCGTGGCCAGAGAAGGGCCACGGAGCTGAGGAAGGGTCTAGAGCACAAGTCTGGTGAGGAGCAGCTGAGGGACCTGGGCTTGTTGAGCCTGGAGAAAAGGAGGATCAGGGGAGACCTTCTGGCTCTGCACAACTCCCTGACAGGAGATTGGAGCCAGGGGGCATCAGACAAGGAAGAAGCAACAGAACAAGAAGAAACGGCCTCAAGTCGCACCAGGGGAGGTTTAGGTTGGACCTGAGGAACAATTTCTCCCCCACAAGGCTTGTCCAGGCCTGTCCCAGGCTGCCCAGGGCAGGGGTGGAGTCCCTATGATCCCTGGAGGGGTTTCCAAGCCATGGAGATGTGGTGCTGAGGGACACGTGGCAGTGGTGCCCTGGCAGTGCTGGGTTAACAGTTGGACTTGATGAGCTTAAAGGTCTTTTCCAACCAAAACAATTCCATGATTCTAAACTCCCAGTGAAGATGGAAGGGGTGAAGCTGTTTACAGAAAGGGTCCTGGTCTGGTGGGTGAGCAGGTTTTGCCTCTCATCGCAACTCCAGGGTCTGAGAGAGGCTCTAAGCCCTGCAGGGTCTTCTCACCTACACTCATTTAAATAGACAAAGCTGCAAATAAAACTGATCCTAGAGTTAGGCACAGTGCTCCCAGGATCAATGATACTGAGGGAAAGTGTTATCCTAGGAAGGTACCAAAGATGCCATGTTCATTTTGGGTGCATGAGCCAACTAAAAAGATAGAAAGCAGACAAACATTTAAAGTATTCAGGTTCCAAAAGCAAATTCTAAATAAGCAGCAGATGCGTCTGGATTAAACCCCTTCCAGCAGCAATGCCAAAGCTTGCACCATTTTTAGGTAAGCGGGGGATAAGACAAGTCTCAGTAACAGGCTCCAGGCGCAGCCATGTAGCTGCTTCACGGTTCAGCAGTGCCCAGCATGGTTGGAACGTGAGAAACTGGAACCCAGGCCGAGTTACCAGTTCCTGCTGGGAATCGAGTGGTTGTTTCCGGGCATCCGAGAGGCTCTAGCAACCGACAGATTTATCTGAATCAAACTGTCCTGGCTCTTCTCACTGCTCTCAGCTGTTGCAACAGAAACCATGGTACACAAAGTGCCATTGATTTTCGGAAGCATGTGACACAAACATGCACAGTTGCTGCTTTCCCCAACTTCTGTGATTTTGCTGCTGGGGCAGGGAGGGGGTGTTAATCCTGTTTTCTAGAAATGTCTTTGCAAGCTAAGAGATACGAAACAGCCGGAACCAAATGAACTAGGAGGTCAGGTCCTGCAATTTCCCAGAGCTCTTCAAACCCACCTCGGTAACACCCCCAGCTCCTGTAGTGCCTCAGACACAAAGCATACACCGTGCGGGACGGGATTAAGACATGACTGAACTAGTTAATTAAGGACCTGTGCAGGCTTGACACACACATACTTTGCTCCCAGAAATGAGAAGGCAGGTTTGCAGTGCTCTGTTTTGAGGCAACTCAGGCTATGTTATTCAGTTTTAATTTCTTCTGGAGAGCTGTTACCGTTCCTAGAAGAGCATCCAGTCTCAGAGGGTTTCTGTGAGCAAGCAGCTTGATCCAAGACACCCTTTAAGACCACCAGTAAGTCAGGAAGCTACAAGACATCTCAAAAGGTTTGGTAAGTCTTGTCCAGCCCCAGCCATGCTGCCAGGCTATGACAGAATGGGTCACCAAAGCTCAACAGCTGTTTCCACTCCTGAGAGCCCCTTAGTCACTACAGTTCACTCTACTTTGGCTGCTTCCCCCCCCCCAAACTAGGCATAACAAATTCAGCAGCTTTGGCAAAATGCCTCCAAAATGCAAGCCATAATCCTCTGACTCATCCGCATTTACAGCTTTGTATTTTTCCACTTGTGCAGAAGCGATTCCCCCAGGACTGTAAGAAGTGTTTGTGTCACCTGGACCCCAGTTCTTCTGCTCCTCCGCAACTGGGCAGGTTGCTCCCTCCCTCTTCTTTAAGTAGAGCTTTTTTACACCCATTTTTTACACAAATAGACCTAACAGATAAATAAAAGGGATGATTGCTCCCTTATGGCAACTCATCCTAGGCTGAAGCTGTCAGCCTGGAACAACCAAGTCATTCCTTGCTCTTTTGCCTTTGCTATGCCGGTCCCATCTTGGTCCTGGCTATTCCCACATGCTCCTTCTGTGCAGTGTATGAAAAGTCATTGCTTTTAGTCACAACATTTTTCCATGACGGGACTGAATCTGATGCAAGATGCATCTGCAAGTGCAGAAGCAAGGCAGACCTAGAAGCCACTCCCTGCAGGCTGTCACCTTCCCCAAGGGCTGGTCCCAGCAGAGGCACAAAACCAGCACCTGCGTGAGGGCTTGGCCGCTGATGATTTCAGGGGCTGGCGCAGGACGTGGCTGCTGCTGTTCTTGGATGCCCGAGGACCGCCTGATGATCACAATGTATGGCAGAAGGCCAAGAGCAAACAGCTTCCCAGGGACGGGACTCTGGAGAAGCCTGTAGCTTGGCAAGCAGACATGCCACTACCTGTCACACGGGACAGCAACACAGGCGCTCGGGCAGCTTTGAGAGAGAGGATGATTCGAAAAACAAACCTGTACTTATCCTGTACTTTCTGCTTTATGTCCTGCAGTGAATCTTGGGATATATCTCGCTCAAGGTACCCAGAAAGCACCTCTGTAGCATTCTCTAAGTCTGCTTGGTTATTCTGCAAAAACAAAAAGAAAATAAAAAGGAGTATTTTGAGGGGTGGGAGGAAATGGAGAGATTTTTTTTTTCTTGAATCCAACTGAAATGAGTACTGAAATAAAAGGCGGGATTAGATATGCACTGTGTAACACTCGAGTAAACCTGCTCTTCGCATCAGGACTGAGAAAGCTGAAATTTCTTCACTTGATTAGACGTGAATCCATGTATCTATCAGCACATCTTATGTATTATTCCTCAATCCGCAATATCCTGGCAAGCCTAAAAAAATCCATTCCTTACTAGTGGTACAGCGCAGTATGAGACAATTCATCCCCTATTCTGTGCCTTGTCTATTTATTTACCTTTTTTTTTTTTTTTTTAAGCCGTATTGGCAAAGCCTCTGTTGACTCCTGGTACGTGCAGAGTAGCATCAGAGCACAGTGTTTGCTACTGCTCGGTAGTTCTGTGCGCCCTTTGCTGAGCACCCTGCTGAGGCTCTGCACAAAAGGACTGCTCTAAATCCTAAACCAGTCAATATGGTTTCATGTGCGAAGCAGATGGAGCTCCACGTTTAGACCTTCAAGTGCCATTTTAATGGTAGCACCCTTGGGAAAAAAGCCAATGGTAGAGAAAGTCAAAACGCCAGATTTAAGCTTAAATGCCACCTTTGCCAGCCCAAGGCAGAACCTCGCTCCCTGTCTAGTTTCAGAGGGCAGCATCTTGTAACTCTGCCTCCTCCTGCATGATATTCAGCAGGACCTTTAAATTTTGCAGAACTAGTAAAACTGGGGCCAAGAGCATTACATCTCTATTAATGCTTCTCTGAGTGTTAAGTCTCTATTTTGTTTCACAGTTTGAACTGACAACTGTGTTTTCTCCTACCTCAAAGATAATGGACTGATTATTCTTTTTGAGGTAGAAGGCAAAGACGTAAGTGTACATGAGTGTGGCACGACACTGGCAGAGGACGTCGACTGCTTTCTTCAGGAACTGCACCTCGATCCACGACATGTTGTGCTGCTGCATCTCCTCCATCTTCTGCTTCACCTGAGCATAGAGCTTGTGCTCAAAGCGCAGGCTCTGCATGTGGTTCATGTAGCGGTTGCAGTAGAACAGGTACCTCTGCAGGGCTGCTCTGGATCGCTGTGTTAATTCCCATTAGGGAAAAAGAAAACAAATAGTTAAAACAAAGTAATGGCTGCGAGAGAAGTAAACCCTTCACGAGGCTCTTCCTGACCCTGAGAATGAACTTCCTTTCCAAAGGTGTTTCCTCTCCTCTCACGTTGGCCAGACTTGGCTGGCGCCGCTTCACGCAGTACCAGTAACCCTGACATTGTGTGTGGAGATGAGAAGCCAGCCCTGCGGCAGCTCGCTGGCACGCAGGGCACTGCCAGGCACTGCTGGGACATCCCTGCTCCCGACCTTGAAAGGAATTAGAATCATGTCAATAAAGCTTGATCGGGTTTGAATTTCAGCCTCTCCATTCCAGTTATCTGAGTTAAATGCCTCCAGTGTCATGACAAACATGGAGAAGACTTTTATTTGGGGGGGGGGGAGTTCTAATTAAACAGTTACTTGTGTTAAGAGGGCAATTTTAGGTTGCCTAGGCCACTCTGATTATAGAGCAGGGGAAAGACACTACGTGCTAAGTAGTACAAGAGAACCAAGATGGCTCAATACACAGACATTAATCTTATTTTCTTTTCCCTGGCAGATCAGCTGTAAAAAACACAGTAACGTGGGCACAGTTAAACTTACATGTGGTAGATGTACAAAGGGAGCATTTATCAGCCAAAGTTATCGCTGTCTGCAGGAGGGGCTGCAGGAAATACTCTGGTTCTTGGCTATACTGGTACTTTGAAGAGGGGAAATGGATTTGTGTAAGCTGTAGTACAACACGCAGCCAATCTCTATCCATAGTCACCAAACAGTTTAACATTGCTGCAACTTCTCCTGCAACTTCTGTTCCAAGTTACTGGAACCAGAGCAGTCTATTTTATTTACATTCAGAAGGTCTACTCATGTTTAAACACCTCAGGATTCGCATTGAGACCTTTGCATGAAGGATGTGAGGATTGTTGTCTCAGACCCATGGCACTAGACTGATTACAAGTGAAGAGCTGCTCTGAAACAGGCGACGCAACAGGACAGATGACAACTGAGTTCTCATGTTCTTTGAAGTGGGTTAAACTGGCTTTGAATGTTTCTTTTCCGGCATGAAGCAAGAGTCCAAAGCCACATGAGAATTTGTCTTTTAAATTCGTACCCAAATCCAGCAAGTTCTTTGGAGCTGATTTATAGGTTTACAGAAGCCACACCCCAGGGTTGGTGACCTCCCTTATCACCAAAGGTTATGGACTCACCTCCTGTGCATCCCTTGCTGCCTTTGCATCATCCTCATTGTAGCGATTACAGTTGTACCTGTAACAGGGACACAGATTTCAGTCCAAATCGATGCAGTTAGCATCACAGCTTCCTCGCCTTCCAGCAAGTCACACTCTCAAACTCACCAGGCAGATCCATGGGGCTCCCAGGGGCCCAGACACACCCAGCAGAACTCCGCTTTGCAGTTCTGGTTCCGACAGACCATGTGGTTGCAGCCCCCGTCCTTCTCAATGGTGACGTGGCATTTCGGGCATTCCTGTTCACAGGACAGAGAGCACCATTAGCTGGGAAGTGCAGAACCCACCACAGCCCAGGGAGGTTAGAAGGCTTCCCGTGGCACTAAGAGAATGTCAAGTAAAATGCATGATTTGCTGCTTCTTCCCTTTGATCACTGAGATCCTCTTCCAAGTCAGGCCTTAACCTGAACAAAAGCCTAATAGCGAGCTGATAGCGTGCTGATATCAATCCAGGACACCCACAGTTGTAAAATGCCGGCCAAAAAGCACCTGAAAACGTGCAGTAAGAATCTAGTGTGTTCCAAAGAAGCTCCTGTCAGCTAAAAAGACACTTCTCTTTCTGGGGCATTTCTGTATTTCCTACCAAGTCCCCTTTTTTCCCCTCCTTCACTGAAGACTTTTTCACAAAAGCCCACACGGGGCCTCCCTTTCAGGTGTGAGGCCTTTGCCACACAGGAGGATATCAAAGAGCAGTGCTGCACAGGGAAATCTTTGGGGAATAGCAGAGTTTTTTATAACACCAGTATCTTTCTCAGACATCAGCAGCATATGGCCACTTCCTAAAATGATATTCAACTCACGGAGAACGTAAAAGATTATTTCTGGAGTATCCCACTGGATACACAAAGCCAAGGTTGCAAGAATACACTGAGCTGCCTCTACGAGCAAAGGAAGCCAGGCCAGCTCTGTTCTGCTGCTAGTTCCTGCCCCTGTGGCACTTCTCCTTTGCCAGGACACAATGCAGCTGGGCCAAGGGACACATGGCGTTAAAATCAAGCAACAAGTACAGAGGAAAAAAAAACAACAACCCAAAATAAAATAAAAACCTGAAAGGTTCATCCTGAAGGTGCAGAGTTAAGGCCTGGCCAGAAATGGGCAACATCCCACAGAACCAGCAAGGTTTTCCTCAGCCATTCCTCTGAAAGGAGATGCCATTATAGCACTTGTTTGGAACACGCTACCCTCCTGCTCAGCCAAGGGCAGTGTTCCCATCCCATCAATGGGTCACAACCAGGACATGTCCTGAGTAAGAGAACAAAAAGCTCAGTTTCTAGCAAGAAGAAACGGTTTGTTGTGTAAACAAAAAGATTCCCCAGGTTTAGGATACTCCAGTAGCCCCGAATGTTTCCTTCTGCAGTCACATCTCTCTTCCCACCCTCATGCTCCATCTCCACTCCGCATGCCAGCTGGGTGCTTATTTGGCTCGGTTCAGGTGTTTTGGAGGGCTGGCTGCTACTCCAATGGGTTCAAACAGCAAGCAAGCACATAAAAGGGGGGTGGGGTGTGTGTGTTTCCAGACCTGCTTTTGTCCCCCTCACCTGTGTTTGTTCTACAAACAGAGTAACTGTACTGCAGAGTAAATGAGCACAGTAGTTCCCTTGCTGGCCCTCTCCGGGGGACAATGTCAAGCTGTCCTCTTGGACTGTCCACAGGATGGATACTCTGACAGGTACACTTGTTCCCAATGAATCGGTCAACACTTCTGTGAACTTCAGACCCCCAAATGCTGTCTCCTTTGAGAGCAGTACCCAGCACAGTACCTATTTTCCCTGTCTAGGCAGCCCTCCTTACTCTTCCAATCCTTCACCAACACCTCAGGACCCAAATTCCAATTTATTCCATCAATATCCTTCACAACCATGAAGATTCCCACTCAGTTTGCTCATTGCTTTGCTAACGTGCACCAACAGTAACAACGCACCCCTGTCACATTGTGCCACAGCTCCCCTGTCACCCAAACACCGAGCCTGGGGTGCCCAGCAATGAAAGGCTTGTCAAGAGAAGATGGTGGTGACAGAGCCTTGTGGCTTCTTCCAGACATCTCATCCGATGAGACGCCAACATCTGCGTGCTGCAGAGGAAGACACAACTAATCCAACCAAGCAGCTGCAGCCATCGATCCTGCTTAGGAAAACCCACAACTGGAAAAAGAGAGAAACCAGTTCCCAGATGACCCACTAAGCTGGAGAGGTGCAGCGGGGCATGTCCACACCCTGAGGATGTGGGGTCTCAATTCGGAGTGCTGAAATTCCGCTCTCCTGGCTTTTGAGGATGAGACCGAGTTCTTGAACGCCTCAATACCACACAGAGCATAGGACTTCTAGCCCTGTGATACAAAACTAGAACCAAAATACCCTAATTACAGCCCCTTTATTACACGGAATGTCGCTTTTTTCAAGCCTTTGTCCGCCTGTCAAGCAAAGCACAAGGAAGACAGATTACACGCTACGCTATACAGATCCATGAAAACTGTGGAAGTTAAATATCAAAAAATTAAGGAAAAGCCACAAGAACAACATACTAAAGATACGCTGAACACCAGCGGGAAGAAAAAAAAAGCAGCAAGCACTCAAACCGTCGACGCAACGAGGGGGAGAGACTTAGAGATTAAGGAGGATAGGGAAGGAGGATCTTATGGAGAATTATGGCTACGCAACAACATAATAGGCAGCAAATCAAATTACTAAACCGGTAGATTACTCCGCACGTTATCTGCTGCGACGCAGAAGTGACCTCATTAACATTGTCCTGCTCTAAACCATTTATTTGGCCTTGCGCTTACCCGCTGCACTTTAAAACAAAAGCCCAGGCAACCCTGGCAAAGGAGAACAATCCCTATTTTGTCGTAAAAGGCTGCGTGTACATAAAACACCATCAACCTCAGCTGCTGTTTTATGAACAGGAGGTTAAATAGAAACATATTTTGTATTTCAGGGCAGGTGAAAAGGATTAATCCTCTCCAGAACTCCCGGAGGCAGCTAGTGTACGACAGCCTGCCAACCACGTTCACAGAGATACCTTCACCTACAACCCATCCTATAAAATCAAAAAATCCTCAAGCACCATGGAGATTTCTTAAAGCTTTTCAACAAAATCCAAAAATGCCAAATTTCACGATTAGTACACTGTGACAACACCCAGAATCAGGGTATTTTAAACCACCGGAGAGGAAAAGATGGTGCTTTGACATCTGAGGAAAGATGCTGTTCACAGCTCTGGCACGAAACCGCGCTGGTGAGAAATGAAAGAGCAAAGTTCAACACTGCTGCCCGGGGAGGATCTAGCAGGCTGCCAGAATTTCCACACGTTCCAACAAATGTAGGACTTCCAGAAAGTACAGAGGGAGCGCGTGTTCAGACATTAACCAGTGACCTGAAGGGAACAGAACTGGGTTCATGCCATTTTATCTTGCTTAACAGGAGAAAGTGGCCAACAGCTTTTTTGGAAGAAACAAATTTATACAACAGCCACTCAAGCCTTGGCTAGCCCAGAAGATAATGAGATGGTGACCTGCCAGGAGCCAAAAGCAGTAAGGTAGGGGCATTTTTAGTACCAGATGAACAACTTTCATCAACACCAATTTAACTTCAGCAAATAAAGCAGTGCCTTGGGTAAAGATCGGCACCATTGCCATCTTTGTTCTTCCTTTCGTATTCCAAGATGCATGAAGATTAACATCACTGAAACTTGGGTTTGAAACAGGTTTCCCCTCCTCCTTTTCAGCTCCTATTAGTCTTGATACACACCTCAAGAGCCCAAAATAAATGCAGAAACCGAAGTTTTCTTTATTTCTTACTCTTCTGAATGTTCACTTAACAAAAACAATTATCTGCATGGTTTCTTCATTCCTAAAGCCACATGAACCAAATACCTGAAATCTGCCTAGTTTTATTCAAAAAAAAAGAACTATTCAGGAGCCAAGTCTGTAGGATGAGCTGAAAAGAAAGAAGTGTGCAAAACCTTGTGCCATTCAACCCTTGTCCACAAGAAGACTGGGAATTCAAGGCTTGACGAAGAACTTGTATTGGTTTATCTCAAATTTAACTTCATTTAGTTAAGCTGAGCTCCTGTCTGGAAGTAGCTTATTTTAAGTAAAAGGGCATCTACTCCAGCAGGCTGTGCTGCAAGGGCTATAACTTGTGGCTAAGTACAGTCTCCTACGTGCAAATAAATGAAAGCAAAAAAAAAAAAACAAAACCACAAGAAACTACAGAACTTGCTACTCTAATCTCTTCACTTTTCATTAAGATTCTTGTACGTAATTCATCCAAAAATGCGTCCCATCGCTCCAGTTTGTGCACAGAAACCAATTCGGGCAGTTTTCACTTTTCTATTGTCTCATACAACAATTGCATAATTTTCTTTTCCCGGTCCATCTCCCAAGGCAAGTTGGAACAAATGTATCTCACAGTCTCCTGCTGCAAAGGATTACCCAGATTTCAAGCCCACATTCCAGAAGAACTGGTGTTTTTCTCTTATACCTTCATCTTGGTAAGACATGAAGTTTTCTTCCCTGAATGGAGACCAGATGGGAAAGGACTGCAGCTCAGCAGCATGCTTGGAGGCCTTGAGAAAGTACTTTTCACAAGGTAAAAACAATGAAGATCACAGTAGCAACTGAATGACTTGGCAGAGTTTTTCCCATTGAAAACAGAGATTTTTGCATCTGATGGTACCTGATCTGATTCCATTCTAGGTTCTTCAAAATGAAGAAATTCAGTGCCGAATCTGGGCTCCGACTCACAGTCGCTGAAGCAAAGAGCTGTGAAGGCACAAGACATCCCTCCCCAAACACGACTGTCCCCGTTTCCCTGCTAGAAATAGCACAGAGTAAGGACAGATGTAGGCGTGCTCCAACTGTGCGATTCCTATCCCAGCGTATCACTACAACCTTGCACTACGGCAGGGGAGGATTTTACTGGGTTCCTCTCCGAACAGCAGCAGGGCCGTGTTGCTGTCTGACAGGCACTTGGGTTTCTCCATGCCACTGGCCAAGCGCCAGCAGGCAGTTCAGGCAAGAGGAGGTGGTGCCTGGCAGCCCCACAGCTCTGGGCCGAGCCAGTTCTCCGGGGGCTGCCAAGCTCCTATCACACGTGTTCCCGCAGCCAGCACTGCTTGCTCTTCATCGCTAGAGCAGCGTGAAATTACCACCTTCCACATCTTGCTGCCCACGAGAAGGCAGAGCTCATTACAATGGGTGGGTTACGCTTCCTGCCAACTTTCCCCTCAATTGAATCTCACATCAGTTCAGAGAGAAGAATCGCGATATTGTCCTTCAGTTAATTCAGCTGATACAGATACCATAAGACTCCAGGACAGTTGGCTCGCACAAACGGCTGGTGTAATTACCCTGATGTTATATTTCTTCTTGTTGCTGCCGGACAGCCTGTGCTCCAAAGCATTTTCATGCTGTAGGAGCATCTTGCATAGTATTAGAGGAAGTAGCTTAGATGATGTTCAACAACAGCTCTTCTGCTGCTGACACCAGGCTACAGGAACTAACAGATAAGCTGGGCTGATGCCAGCGTGGCTTGGCCATACTCATTTCCCATCCTCACTGTCCTCTGGGTGAGTGCTTCCCACAAAACAAAAATTAAAATCTTCTTACTCCAGCCAGTCAACACCATTTCTGATAGTCCGAGATGTGGTTGAAATACCAGCCCCACCACCAGCACAGCTCCTACCTGGAAAAGTCCAGACCCCGGTTAAAAAAAAATAAAAATAACCAAGATTGACCATCTTTACAGTATTTCTGTCTATGCTTAAGTTTTTCGGCGAGCAAGACACAGAAACCAGAGCCTTTCTGAAAGAGACAAGTCACTTCGTATTGCTACTAGTGGGACATGACTCATGTTTGGTCTAGATTAACACGTATGCAGACATTTAATTTCAGCCTTTTTAATTGGCACAGAATCCAGTAAGGAAAAGCTTAACATTTGATCGTACCAAATTCCGGCAAGGAGAGCTCATCCTGGACTTCAGCAGCATGTGGCAAGGTAGAGGCAGGTAGAAGATGGAAAGCCCTAAGGCCATGACCAAAAATCACATCCCTGAGGGGCAGCAGCAGCTTGTTGTTTGGCTCTTGAGGGCTTGTCACAGGGAAAACAGGGCTGTGGCCGTTATGATGTCCCAAATATTTGATACCCAAGGCTAAAAGCTGCTTTGCATGTGCTTACACTCAGCTCTTTCCAAGTTACTCTTCCTCAGGTTTAATACGAGTAATACCTGAAGACTAAGCAAACCTGGAACAAATCTGATCCGGTTCTTGAGCCACAACACACCTTTGAGCACAACCACCCCAGAAAAAGCAACACTCGGACATCAAGCAGGGACCACACAAGTCTCAGCCCACGAAATAGAAAGAAGCAGCTGAGATCGCACAATTTCAGCCTGATTTTAACTGCGCACTTCAGCCTGATGGGTGTTTCTGATTTCCCCATAACGCAACATTCCAATTCAATGAAAAACACGCAGCCAGCCCCAGAAAGAAGCAGCCGCTGCTGCAAACAATACCATTAACCAGTTACACAACAGAGCTAAGAAAACAAAGCAGCCATTTCCTCACGCTCACCCCACCTTCTTTCACCCTCCTGGCTCAGTGGCCGTGAGACCCAGGCCTGCTCCTAATCCCCATCCGATGGCATCTGCTGCGCCTTGCTTTTCTCTCCCCCATGTCCACCTTTGTTTGAATTCATCCCAAACCGAACAAATGGTGAAGTTTCAGGCAAAGTTGGGCTAGCTTAGAATGAAGGCATTTACATAATCAAATCTTAACAGCTGTTCTGCCAGTCTCTTGAACTGGAATCCTGCCCAGCGGAAATGAACAACTCCTCAAGAGGCCAACCCAGGGGATTTAAAGGCAGATGTAAATTATCCCAGCCCAATCAAGCCACAGGTGGTGTTAACATGTTTCACACTCTCAGAGCAAGGCACAGATTTGCTTCGGGAAGGCATCAGTGCCAGACAGGAGCCCAAAGACATCCTCTGGGTCTCCAATTAACTCTTTCTTCCAAGAGCAAACTCTGCTTAACCCATAGAATTCAATGCAGTAACACCTACTTGCCCTTCAAGCAAGAGCACTTCAATGTATCATGGACTTTAATGCTTGCTCTTGACTAGTGACATGCAACAAAAGAAACAGTTCTCAAACAGAAAAATTAGGCTGCCCTTTACATCTGATAAGCCTTTGGAAAAATAGAAGCAAAGCCCTCACCTTTGTGTTCGCTGCAATCCAATTCGAAGTTTCACTGTCATCATCACACTTCTTAATCCATTTCTTTAACCACTGTTAGAAAAAATGAAGAGTTACAATTTAGAGGAACTGTCAATGTCCTCAGACAGCTGCTTAGAGTAAGGTCAGGTACACACCACCACATGGGAATATGGGGGTGCTGAAAAGCAGGGCAGACGGCAACTAATTTAACCTTCCTTCCTCTTCAGAGGGTCACAGCCATAACAGCCGCCTCCTCCAGACATTTCCCCATCCGGCCAAGGCACTGTTCCTTCATGAGGCCCAACTTCGAGGCATTCTGAAGGCAACCAGCATGATTTCACCAATTGTTCTCATGCTATGACCTGAACAGGTGAACTACTACGCTTCCTGATGTGAACAGTTGCAAAGCTTGTGCTTCATGTCTACGTCTTGCCCATAAATTGACTTTAAACTTCGTCAAGTCATGCATTTACAGAAGAACTTCACCGTGCTCACCTTGCATTTAACAGGATCATGCCAGTTTTCACCGCAGTTAAAGCTGTAAGTGAAAAAAAGGGGAAAATCAGCAAATAGGGCAGACAATTATATTTTTATTTAAGTAGGTTAACACTGTGGAAGTTTTTGCTGACAAAGCCAGTCCTAAGGAAACATTATACATGTCATAAAAACCCAACCCAGCCCTGCAATCCCTCGACGTCCATTTCCGAGCAGAGCGTATCAAAGTATTTTGATTCTTGACAGTGCCTGCAGTCAAAAAGCTCACCTAACTTGAAGCCACTCAGCTGAAGGCCATCCCTCAGTGAAAGCTGAATCTGTCTCCATGTCAAAGGCCCAAGAGAGCAACAACTACATCATGATGGGCTTTGCAACCAGCTCTATCTAATGCTGGCTTAGCATTAGAAGCCCACCCGGTGCTTCTCCCACCATCTGAACCACAATCCAACATAAAGACATACAGAATATGTGCCAATACACGTTCAAGGTAGCAAGTAAAAGGCACTATTAACATCTGTTACTTGATTGCTCTTACCAAAACTGACGTCCACATTTGCAGCGAACAGGTTTAGCATCAGGATATTGGACTTTAACGACGTGGTGGCAATCTGGGGCAGGACACCATTTTAACAGTCGATTACACTATAAAAGAAAGAAAGAAAAAAACCTTAATTGAAGAAAAACACTGCACAAAGACACTACCTGCTCTTCATCCCTTTTTCATCCTTTCAACCACAACCTTCCATCCTTCCTGTTGTAAAGCCAAGAGTGCTGTCTCCTCAGTCTAAGCGTCCACTTCCTTTCTACTGAAAGAAAGCAGGAACTTAATGGTCAACTCTTCACTGCCAAGGGGTCTCTAAGGAAAGATGAGGAGCATAAACACTTCTGTCGACCTAACAACTCACCCAGAGAAAATACTTGGCGAATATGAAGCTAGGAGGCTTACCACTGAAAAAAAGTGTCTGTTGAGTTGTCTGCAACTTCCATCTCCACTCCACTGCTGCCGCAATGTTCCTGAAACCACTCCTGGTAGCTTTTTAGAAGCACTACTTTCTAATACCCCTTGAACACCATCTCATCGCCTGTTCCTGCTGTAGTGCAGCCACATACGGGTCTGCACTGCTAGATGTTTGTCAGTCTTTCAGTCTCCGACAAGTACTTAGCTCCAGTGTTTCATGAAAAAAAACCCAACTCAAAAAACCCCCAAACCACTACATACATCACTTCAAACAAGGAGTGAGAGCTCCATCCCAGTAACGACTTATCTATTGGGCTCTTCAGCAAATCTCAACATGTACAACCGTGGAACTGGGGCAGTGGAAATATCTCCCAAAGCACCTTTTTTTTTTTTAAGTTAATTTTGATTTTGAGGTTACAAAGCTAGCAGTATTTTGCTAAAAGCATTTTTGTAGTTTTACTTCAAATGACAAATGTTTAAAGCATGTTCCTGTCTACAACAGTGTCTCCTGGTTTCCAATCTGAAGTATCTCAGGTAGAGTTCAAGAATCTATAAATACTAAGTGCTCCTCAGAACCTATGTATTGAACAGTTCTTGTATTCTTTTCATCTATAGCTCTTGCTGTCTCTCTACATCTTTTGTTCTCCTGATTTTTTAATATATTCCTACAACTATACCTGTACCTAAACAGGCTATAAAATAACCCCTGCAAAGCCTCTAACTGGTAGTCATGCTTGATTAGAGACTACACGAAAAACCCTGCCCTACGGTTAGACACAACCCTCGCTTCTCTGGTTTGGTACATTATGTGAGACAAAAACAACCAAAAGATTCAAATAAAAACTCACCTCTACAAAACTATTGGTTATTAAATGCTGGTACTTTAATTTAACCTTGGAATCTGTGATCAGACGCCTGTGGAAAGGGAAAAAACACAGAAAAGTTATTGAAGCAAACTCATTTTTTTCACACATAGCCAGCACGTTAAGACAGATGAGTGGTTTTGATTCCTCTTTCTATCCTCTTAAAGGTACTATTTTGTTGAGAGGCCATATAACATATAAATATTGAAATTAATAGATTATCCATTTCAGGGTGAAGCCAAAATCAAGTCTACTCCTGCAGCGTTTTATCATACCAACTTTAAATACCAGCGCATGTGATGATGCAATGTCACATAAATCCAAGCCCTTAGGGGTCCGGGGAGCTCCTCAAACAACACACTGGTTATTACATAAACTGAGCACGTGATGGCCAAATTCCCACTGCTAAATTAAAGCAAATCAGCTGACAAAGCATTGCCTATGTCCATGGCAAGCCTGCAATTTGGGAGCGAAACTTAGCAAAGAATGAAAAACTTGAACTTACAATATGAATTACAATTTGCATTTTCTTCCTCCATACCCAGGTTTCTAGACATAATAAATGTCACTTGAAAAATGTATTGTACTATATGTACACATCAGGAACTGGAACTGAAATCAGGGTAATGCTATAACCAACCAGAGCATGCAATTCACTGGGTTTTGCTACCAAAGTGCCAATGCTAATGGCATGTCAGCGACCTTTCTGCTCTAGGTTCACCAGCAATTCCACAGCACCACTCAGGTCAAGACCTTTGCTCTGTATATTACTGTCTTTTAACAAATAATAAAGGAAACTATAACATTCAGAGATAAAACCCATACCTAACACCCATAAACCAGACTTTGGGGTACCGTCCTCTGAGCCAAGCTATAAAACAAGCAGCTGCACCAAAGAAGCCAGGTTGGAAACGTGAACGGCTTAAAACACCCTTAACCCTGAGCTGCCAGAGAGATGAAGTTCAGAACTACATAGCCTCAAAAATTCATCCAAAGATAGCAACAGTCCTTTACCAGACCACAAATTTTACACTTTTTTTCCATTTTGATAACGCAAACTCCTCAAAGACACTCATCAGTGGTATCAGCAGATCTTGTGAGAGGTGAAACACCCTCCTCATGGGAATTACTCCAAGATCTTCCTGCGTTTTGATGTGATGCAGCAGCAGGTTGGTATTTGCAATTACATAAAGAAGATGCCAGAGACCATTTGCCTTCTTGGTCATGAGGGCCCATTTTTGGCTCACGGTGAACTTGTTGTCCCCTAAGACTCCCAGGTTCTCCATGGAGCTGCTTTCCAGCAGGTCATGCCCATGGATGGGGTGATCACCAGGTGGATTTTTACCTCCACAAAACATTTACAGTTTTAAGAGAACTTGTTTGCTCTACCACCTTGATGCTATTGTAGGCCCTACAAGTCACTGGCATTCCTAGGCAAGAAGGAATCCCATAGCATACAGTTGGAGATGAAAAACTGCACAGATTCACCCCAGTGTCATGGTTTTCTGTGCTATAAAAGCCACGAAGTGAAACATTAGGATAGTCAGACCTACTACTAATATCAAGCAATCGCAACAGAAGCCATAGCAACAGAAGCCAGCACTGCAAGCCTCTTGTTCCATCCCTTCCCTGCTGCTGCTACCAGCACAGCCTCCAACAATCGCAGCGCATCTACTTTACATGCGCTCTTTGAACAGCTTTTTTGAACGAAGAAAACCCTCGAGAGATTTCCTGCTGAGAGTGTACAACACCACAAGTTGAGTTCAGACTCCAGCAAACAAAAAATCTCAATCAAGTCACTCACGATCTTATGCCAACTTCAGTTCAGTTTCCACCCTCTGAACCCTACAAACCACCCCGCACCAGGGCACAAAAACATTGCGGCTACTTCCACTTCTATCCAGCCTACACTCCATGAGTAACAGAACTACTAAGGCAGAGGGATATGGGAAATCGCCAGTCTGAAAGCAACTGATCTAAAACCCTGCAAATTAATATCAATGAGTGAGTCAGACTTCAGGAAGGAAGGAATAAGGTAACAGACCAAGCTTCTATTTAGCTGCTTTTCAGCACAAAGAATTAAAATTAACTTAATCAAGGTTCAGAATTCTGAAGGATATTACTCATGCAATAACATCACCCAACAGAAAAGAGAAGGAAGCTGATGGGATTTGCTGTTCCACCATGGACGAGCTGTCATCCTACAGCCAGATGACTTAATAAGCACAGCAACAGGGGCTGACATACCAGCTTCATCACGTCTACGGGTCTGAGGGTCAGCTGCTTTCTATCAGAGAGCATAAAATACACCCTGCACCAGACTTCTTTCCTCTGACTCATGTATTAACCATACCTATAGGACTTGGTGAACCAGTGGGTTGACCTAGGTAGGAAGTCCTCAATTCCTACTTTAAGGAAACAAAACACGCAAAGCAGTTCAACAGCGTTTGGAAGGACTGCCTGGGGTTTATCTGCTGTCACACTGGCCAGATTGGCCAAGGAGTCTTTCCTCCAAGTACCATGGCATGGGGTTTTCAGAGCTGAACAGGAAGTTACGTGACGTACTGGTGTCAAAATTGCCAGTTCAAGATTGACCTCTCTGCTGCCTTAAGGCCTCTCTGCTGCTTTTTAGAAGGCAGCACATTTGAATAGCATGAGTAACAAAATGGAAAGACGAGAAGAAAGCCAAGAGATAGCAGCTCATCATACTTACATAACTGTATTGTCATCGACTAAAATATCACAGCCGTGAGCAGGGCATGAAATGGTCTGGGGAAAAAAAAACAACCACAACAAAAAGGTCATAAAAAGAACAGTGTTTATCCTATTTTTGCATTCAAGGTGACAGACTTTGCTACAACCCACAGCAGAAATAGTACCATGGCCCTTTCATCACGTCCCAGATGTGCCACCACACATGGCACAGCACGACACCTCCCACCCAGAGCAAAGATTCCTGCACCAGCTCCACACAGCTCCCTCCAGCTTCACCCACAGCAGAGACCGCAGCCCACAAAGCTTTGGGGCTTGACTTCCTTTGTTGGACGTTTTTTTTAAATTTTAGTGAGGAAGAATTCTCCCCTTTTTTTCCCCTTCCTCTCTAACAACAGGATTTCCAGGAATAAATCATGAGGGAAGGTGAGTTGACATTTTACCTGTCCCATGCCTTCCTCCATGATTTTGGTAGTTAAATATTCACTCCAGCACTGCATACAGAACTTGTGTCCACACTCTAGGCCGGTAAAGTACTGCAATGACAAAGAACATGAGAGATTGGATCATTTTATCACGTGGATTCACTCTTTGCCCTTCTTGTCTCTGCGCAGTTTATCACATCTCTCATCACCCACACCAAACTCGAGACACTACTATTTTATTTGGCATCATCACCACTACAGAACAGTGCCGATGCAGTTCTAGTCACACTTTCAAAGCCACGCTTTAATCCCCAACCCTCGCAGCAAGGAAAGGTGTGGCTGATGTTTCCATCCTGCCTTGCCCAGTTAAATCAACCCTTGGTTCAGGTGCGTGTACAGCACACAGCACAGCACAGCTCTGCCCTGGTTAACTCTAGCAAACAGACGCAACACTAACAAACAGGTCAGATACAAGATGATACCAGGACTCCTTTCCTCCTGTTTTTCCACTTGGCTTTCCACCACACACGGTTGCTGCCCAGAAGTCCCAGAATATGCATGCCAGCTATGCCCAGGCACTAATTCAGCTCCCTCTTGTCTAGGAAATGGTCTAGATCAGCAAGGAGCCTGCCTTACTTGTGAAAGTTACTTACTTGTGAAGGCTACACAACAGAAATAGAAAGAATTATGTGCACTTAATGCTTTTCGTAGAATCATGGAATGGTTTGGGTGGGAAGAGACATTTAAAGGCCATCTAGTCCAACCCTCCTGCAGGGAGCAGGGACATCTGCAACGAGAGCAGGTTGCTCAGGTCCAACCTCACCTGCAACGGTTCCAGGGATGGGGCATCGACCACCTCTCTGGGCAACCTAAGTTAGTGTCTTGCCACCCTCACAGTAAAGAATTTCTTCCTTCTCTCTAATCTAAATCTTTCTTTGAGTTTCAAACCATCCCCCCTTGTTCCGTCCCAACAGACCCTGCTCAAAAGTCTGTCCCCATCTCTCTGACAGACCTGAAGTCCTGAAAGGCCACAAGAAGGTCTCCCTGGACCCTTCTCTTCTTCAGGCTGAACACTTCCATCTCTCCCAGCCTGGCCTCCCAGCAGAGGGGTTCCAGCCCTCCCAGCATTGCTGGGGCCTCCTCTGGTCCCACTCCACCAGGTCCCTGTCTCTGCTGTGCTGAGGCCTCCAGAGCTGGGCCCAGCCCTGCAGGGGGGGCTCCACTGAAGCTTCTGGGCTGTGAGTGCACGATGCCAGCTCATTTCCGGCTTTTCCCCCCACCAGCAACCGCAAGTCCTTCTCCACAGCGCTGCTCTCCATCCCTTCACCCCCAGCGTGTGCTGATACTGGGGGCTGCCCTGACGCACATGCAGGACCTTGACCTCAGCCCTGTTGAACCTCAGGAGGTTTACACAGGCCAACTTCTCCAGCTTGTCCTGGTATGCATAAAGTTTCCCAACTTGCTTGGTAAACTTCCCCCTGAAACTCAGATGCTCATCAGATGAAAGCACTAAAGATCCTAATTGGCAGGTCTAAATTACTGAAGAAAATCCAGTAATGATTAGCTGCTGCAGACAGTTAACAAGGGCAACTTCTTCTGTGTATGTATCATCTACATGGAGTACGTCAAGATACCATCTGAGACTGAATGGTTACACAAGGGTTGGAGGAGCAAACACTGCTGAAGAAAGACTGAAATTAATTTCTTTTTCTCAGGTCATCTTAAAGTTTTTATATCCAGAGCTAGGGGCAAGGACAAACTGTATTTTTAAAACAGCTCACCTAGAGCAGCATGCAGGGTACGAGGGCTTTGATTTGCAGATATTCTCAGTCAGTAAGACAAAAGAAGAGCTCCACCCTGAGATATCATCAACTCGGGTGAAACTTCCCAAACAAGAGAGACCTGGTATCCTCTGCAGAACAGCCCCAAAGAGCAGCAGAATGCTGTTAATTATGGAGAGTCCACTTTAAGAAAACGATGCTCTTCCCAAACTGCCTCCTCAACCATTAGAGACTCACGATTCCAGCCACCACAACCATTTGGTTCATCCAAGCTGGTATATGAACTAGGATTCGCTCATCTTTCAAAGCCGCAGCACTCGGATTGCGTAGGGAAGGTGCCTGTTCGCACATTCTTCCCACGGCCTCGCTGTTTTGTGATTCACCCTCGTCTGGCACTCCCGCCATCAACGAGGGCACAGGTTTGAACGTGAGGCGTGGAAACATGTGGTGGTGCTGCAACCAGTGGGCTCAGCTCTGCCTGCAGTTCCCACTGCCTCACCAGAAAGCACTGATCAGCACCACCACCAGCAAGCTAGTTAAATCTGACTTGACCAGTAGCATGAAGGGAGCTGAGCTCACTATTGAGCCAGCTATTAAGGTATCTGATGCACCACAGATGCTGCTGTGGCCAAGTGACGTCCCCAGGAGATGCAAGGTTATGACAGTAAAGTCCCAACATCTGAAGGGGTCAACAGCCTGAAGATGATGCTGACTTGTCCCAGAATTACGTTTTCTCCACATGTGATGAGGAGTAAGCAGGGACAAGGGGATCATCCCTTAAGGAACCTAAATTCTCCCACAGCAAGCACACTCAGGGAAGCACTACAGAACACAGGGAGGCACACGTCTTCATTTAAGCCTCATTTCACTTCTTCCAGGCAATGAAAAGATTTGCTCAAGCGCTGCAGAAAAGGCAGTGCCACACTTCCTCCCAGGCTGCAAAGAATTCAGAGCATCTTTGAACTCCCTTCTTTACTTTGAGGGAGTTCCCCATTATTTTTGGCTAAGCTGACAGCTGATGTCAAAGGAGCAAGCCGACATCAAACCATCAAGTGCAATACGGAACTTGTGAACCTGGATGTTATCGCAGGGGAGAGCTCAGCTTCCGCCCTTTCTACGCTCATCAGCACCTCCTCTTGCAAAGCTGAGGGCTGGTACACAAAACCACGACCCTCTTGATTCCTGTCTTCACCAGTAAAAGTTTCAGCCAAAACAACTACAAGGGCTTGATCCAGTTCTTTGCAGCTGACTGAAGAGCTATAAAGATGTCATATTTCCCTAAAACATGCTTTAAAAGGCAGACAGATGCCACCTGCAGTGACACCACGAGAGGGTGAGTATTCAAGACTTTTACATTCCTAGAATTTGTAATTCACGGTGACCAAAACAGCTTCAAAACAGCTTTTGAAGATGTTGTTCCCACCCAGCACAGCAGCTCTACTAAAAAGGAGAAAACCATATATTAAGAACATGAAATCTCAATCTGAAGTTTCTAAGAGGACGTTTTCTGGAGATTGGACATTAAGATGCTGAAGATGTCTCCTCCTATTTTTCTCCCTCAAGTCCGTCTCCCATTTTCATTAAAAACGTTGCATAGCCTAAAAATCACTTGATCTACTGCTTGTTGGGGTTTTTTTTTCTGGCAAACCACACAGTAATTAAAGAGAACATATAAAGTACTACATCATTCTGTGGTCCCTCACCGCATCCCTTGGATCAGCTGCAGCACACAAGACGTAAGATTTATTGCACTGAGAAAGTCTTGAACACTTTTTAATGCATATATTACACATTCAAAGGAAAAAGTGAAACCGCTGCTTCATTTCAAAGGCTTTTTCAAAAAATACGACTGGAGGGAGACCTCACACCCAAAATGTTACGTTTCAGATAGTTTAGGGGGGTTACTGCTCAGATATCCTCGTTGGCTGTCAGGTACTCACTGAGTTTGGGTAGTTCAGATAGCAGATCTGACAAGGCATATCCTGGGCTGATGACCTTGTGTTCATCTGGCGCGTTCGAGACTTTTTACTTGGATTAATTACGTGACACTCTGCGAAGAGCTTCTCCAAGTTGCCATCGAAGTACCTGCATAACAAACGGAATGAAAATTTAACTCCCTTCCCTGCAAGTCATTTGTCAAAGTCTGTTTAGGAGTTAAACATACAAAGTTGGGTTTAATATTTCAGAAAACTCACGCACCCACTACTCCAAAGAGATTCTTTGCTAATGTAACACAGCTTGACCTCGAATACAGAGGTGAGCATTAGACAACTAAGTCACTTCAGAGATTCTGGCTTGAATTGCACACTCCTGAAAATTCAGGTACCTTCAATTCTTCAGATGCCTCTCAAGTAATTCACGATTCTCCACAGTGATAGCTTTGCACTGAAACTCCAGGACAGGAAGCTAGAGTGAGAACGTCCTACTTGGCAGCGCAGGCATCAGGACACTTTCCTAAATCACAGCTTTGATGCCCCCCAAAGTTCAATTCTCTTTTCAGCTTAAGCCTTCCATTTTTTCCTAACATTCTAACCACCACAACGTTAAAGAGGAGGCAGGAAGCAGCAAGCGGTCACAGTTCATGATTCAACAGGTCCCTATTTCCTGTACTTCACGTTTTCCTCCATGCACGCCATCCCCAANCCTGTCCTTCACGTTTTCCTCCATGCACGCCATCCCCAAAGAGGTCCTGACTCCAGTTTTAGCCCTTCCTTCTCTAATATAAGGAGAAATGCATCGGCAGCATCAGACACATGGTTCAGCTGATGGAGCACTTACGAACGGTCACCAAACTCCACTTAAGGCAAC
>WEIS01041242.1:6861-20872 GCA_013389965.1 Todus mexicanus
CCACGGCCCCGGCCCCGCCGAGAGGCCGCAGCAGCCGCCGCGCCACCGCCCGCCACATGCCCGCGCCGCGGCCCGCCCCCCCCGGCAGGGAGCGCGGCGATTGGCCAGAGGTGGGGACGCCCCTCCCGCCTCATTGGTGCATCCTGCTGTCAGTCAGAAGGGGCCGCGCAGGGGCTGCGCTCCCGCCCTGGGTTCCCCCCTCACAGCGCCGCGGGTTGTTCACAGGCACAGAGTGTGAGGGGCGGGAAGGGACCGGGAGGGGTCATCTCGGCCAATGCCCGCATTGCCGGAGCAGGAGCACCTACACCAAGTCACACAGGAGCTCCTCTAGGTGGGTTTTAAACGTCTCCAGAGAAGGAGACTCCACAACTCCTCTGGGCAGCCTGTGCCAGGCGCTGGCACCCTCACTGTAAACAAGTTTTTTCTCATATTCAAGTGGAACCTCCTGTGTTCTAGTTTACACCCTTTACCCCTTGTCCTATCATTGGGTGCCATCGAGAAGAGCCTGGCTGCATCCTCCCGACACTCGCCCTTTACATATTTATAATCATGAATGAGGTCCCCCCTCAGTCTCCTCCAAGCTGAAGAGCCCCAGCCTTTCGTCACAAGGGATTTCCTCACAGTATTACAAGGTTGGAACAGACCTTCAAGATCACCGAGTGCAACCTATAACCCAACCCCAACCCTTCATCTAAACCATGGCACTAAGTGCCTCATCCAATCTCCTCTTAAACACCTCCAGGGACAGCGACTCCACCGCCTCCCCGGGCAGCGCATTCCTCATTGAGTGCGAGGGTGGAACCGCGGTGCTGAGGGTTAAAAGGCGTAATTTTGTCAATTACAAAGATCTGTAGTGATAAAAGCTTTAGATTGAAAGAAAACTTGTCTGCTGTACAAGGCTGGAGATGGTCAGTTATACTAACAGGCTGCTGTGTCTGGATGTCTCTTGCAAAGTTGAGTTTGGTTCCTCTGCAATTCTTTCAGGGCTTGCTGGGGTTTGGCCTCAGTTTTGGCTTAGAAATACTTTTGGTAAGAAAAAAAAAGCTACATCTGATGAGTCTCTTAATTGTGTAGTTTAAAAAGTGTTCTAGAAGGAAAGGGGAGGGGAACAAAACAGGTGGTTTGAAATAATGCTTCGTTTTCATAGATTCATAGAATCATAAAACATCAGGGGTTGGAAGGGACTTCTGGAGATCATCAACTCCAACCCCCCTGTCGAAGCAGGATACCCTTGGGCAGGCCACACAGGAACGCATCCAGATGGGTCTTGAAAGTCTCCACAGAAGGAAACTCCACAACTTCTGTGGGCAACCTGTTCCAGGCTCTGTCACTCTCACAGGGAAGAAATTCCTCCTCATGTTGAGGTGGAACTTCCGATGTTCAAGCTTATACCCATTATTGCTTGTCCTATTGCTAGACACCATAGAAAAGAGGCTGGCACCCTCCTGACAAACACTCCTCAGATATTTATACACATTTGTAAGATCCCCTCTCACCCTTCTCTTCTCAAGACTAAACAGCCCCAGTCTTCTCAGCCTGTTGTCATAGGAGAGATGCCCAAGTCCCTTAATTATCCTTGTCGCTCTCTGTTGAACTCTCTCCAGTAGATCCCTGTCTCTCTTGAATTGGGGAGCCCCAAACTGGACACAGTATTCCAGGTGTGGTCTCACCAGGGCAGAGTAGAGGGGGAGAAGAACCTCGCTAGGCCTGCTGGACACAATTTTCTTAGTGTACCCCAGGATCCCATTTGCCCTCTTGGCCACAAGGGCACATTGCTATCATTTTTCTAAAGACATTTTTAACAAACTTGTTACCCAACTGATGTTTCTGTTTCTCTTGATGACATGTTTAAAAGATGTTCTTTCTAAAGATGATGTACATTTATGTTTGATCTTATTCTTTGATGTTATTTCTCCAAAGGGGATGTTGGAAGCCGCTCTGGTAACATTTGCTGACATTCAGCAAATCTGTTGCTTGTCAGCTGTTCTTGATTTTGAGGGACATGAGGTTCATTTGTGTCCTGGTCTGTTCTCTGTTTTGAAATTGGGTCCCTCAGCTGTCGATTAGTTGTTAAACTCCCCTCACTTCTCAGGTTTGTGGGGCCATTGTTCTGAGGACACTTGAAGGGAGACTGCAAAAACGACTCGATAAGCAGTGATGATACCAGGGCTGCACAACTGAACTAGGACTAAGGCAAATCCAATTCTGGGGTTTTTTTGCAGTCAGACACTGTTTTGAT
Source organism: Todus mexicanus (assembly GCA_013389965.1). Lineage (NCBI taxonomy): Eukaryota > Metazoa > Chordata > Aves > Coraciiformes > Todidae > Todus > Todus mexicanus. Next base: position 9,101 of record WEIS01041242.1, read on the forward strand.
TGATAATCAGGCAATTCATCCAGCTGCTTATCTGACAGTATCTCTTTCTGAGACAAAGAAATCCACTCTTTAAAATCGTTAGATGGTTTATTTGTTAATGCAACAGTTAGATTACATTGTATGAAAGTAAAGATGTATGAAATGGAAGTTACAGCTGAAAAGGCAAAATCAAATTACGGAAATTTAACATCCTCCTGACATGATATTGAAAGGGAGATGGTGCAAGCTACTCTGTATACTTATGTTAGAAGATAAAAAAATTCTGAAAGTATACCCAAAAGCTGTTTTCTATGCAAAAACTTAAGACGTCCCTGAGCTCCTAACGTGCAGCATTTTGCTGAAGCAAGACAATTTCTGCATATGTCCTCAGTCAGTGGTAGCCTGCATTGTCACTGCTCCTAACGTGTGACAGATTTAATTTTTTCTTGCTGCATCACAGGTCATCTTAAGCTTTTCACTAAACCCCTGTCCTACCTTGGGCTAGAGCAACAAATACAAATTACAGTCCTTCCTGTCAGCAGTGTGACTGATAACAGAAGACATAACACATTCAAGGAGTGGTTTTTGTAGGAAATGTGTTTTCAGTTTAAGCCAGAGAATAGTTTTAGATGCCCAGTTAGATGATAGGATGTTACACAGAAGGAAGATGAAACAATGGTGAATATGGTGCTTTTAATAATATAACTGAAATGGCTACAAAAGAATTAAAATAACTGGAGAACTTGGAAACAAAAGAAGAGGCTGTTGAATTTTAGAACGGAAAAACTGATCTCACAGGTGTGCTGGCATCTGCGTTTTTTATATCCTTGAGTCATTTAAAGATGTCCATGCACACTGGGAAAGTGGTAGTGAAGACTAGGTTTGGATTCCAGATGACAAGCATTTGACAGGTCTGCTGAGATACCAGCAAAATGTCTTTATGCTTACATATCACCTCAGGAACTGAGAACAATATGAATCAGAGATGGTCCAAGACACAGGACATCAGCTAATTATATTGAAATACAGATCTTCAAAGAATTCTGTGTTTAGAAATGGATTGTGGAAGGTGATTTGCCCAGCCCCCGATTGAAAGTTAATTTTGTTTTGATGATAACCTTTAACATTAACAGCAAGGCTCATATGGGAAATGAACTATTTTAAACCTTTTTGGTCTGTTTTCTCAGCTCAGTAAACCTTCTTAGCAGCCTCTTCACTTCTACAAATGAGATGCTCTCTTTTTCTCATCATCCAGTAATCCAGCCTTCAGCAGTTTGCTTCTGATCTCGCACTGTGAAACACCACAATGCAGAATGGTGACCACGTATGGTTAGAAGATCAGGTCACTTGGGAAAGGTCTCAACATGAGTTTTCTTAACAGAGAGTTGCAGCTAGAGTGAGCAAGTGAAGGCACATTGCTTTTGCAGAAGTTTACACTTTCTAAGCTGCGTCATGCAAAAGCAGAAACTGGAGCATAGTGCTTTATTTCTACTGGGGCTTTCATTTATTTGATTAGGTGATCAAAGACAGAGGGATGGAGAAGGAAGCAGAAATTAATGTATCTTTACAGAAGGAGAGAGAGAAACTAAAAGAGAAGGGGAAGAGGGAGTTGAATGCTACCCCTGCCTGCTAGAACCCTCATTCTGCTGACCCTTGTACATGGAGCAAATACCTGCCCTGTGGAGAGTGGTGATGCCAGTCCAGTGTCTCAAGATCAAAAGAAACGAGAAGACAAAGACAGCATCAGCAACTGCATCTAGGGATTTTATGTGGGGCTTTTGCATTGGACTTGACTCTCCCTGTTGAAACTTTTGCTCCACGTAGATGGGCCTCATCTTGTTGCTTGCATGTCTGTGGTCTTGTTTATAGTGAGACTTGTGCACTGGTAGCCACATCCAGTAGGAAACTAAATGTGTCCAGCCCTGCTTTCTGGCCCTGAGGCCAAATGGCACATAATGAGCTGCACCCATGCTGCTGAACCCTGCAAAACAGGGTGGCTGCTGCCAAACTCCCATTGGGGAACAGTGCCTCTGGTGGTTCCCAGAATCTGGGGTTTGCTTGGTGGAGAGCTAGCCTGCCTGGGGCAAGGCTGTGCTAGGACCTCCTGAACAGCGTAACAGTGTCAGCAGTTCAGTGCCAATGCTCGGGAATAGGCCAGGGCACGTTTCATTCTGCAGATGTAACATGCGCCTGCCCTCTGCGTCTCTCTTTCAGCAAAGGCTTGAATCCTGCTAAAGCAGTCAGTAGCTGTACTGGACTACCTATTTAAGACTGAGTATTTACCAATTGTTGTGTTCTACTTTTAAATTAACCTTTTTCTTCCTCTCCAGATTATGCATCGGATTAGTTTTGCAGGTAGTTAACGCAGAAGTAAGAAAACCCAGATAAGGGGGGAGGTGTGTTAGTTATTGAGAAGAATATATCTTAAGATCAGAAGCAAGAACAGCATGTGCTGAAAACTACATTATTGTTTTCAGTGAAGGACTAATCTATCTAACTGCACCAAGCCCCCCAAAGTTGCCATCCCGTCTATATGTGCTTTCACCTTGCCCCCTGTTTTTTGTACAACAAGAAAACCCCATCATAGTACAGTTCAGATACGAGTCCTGTACGTAATCTAATAGTGTTAAACTAAAGGTTTAAACAATGCCTGGTTTGCTTTTCAGCAGAGGATTTCTCTCAGTGCTACTAGGGAAGAAAATGGCTTTGAAGTTGGTGAAGTAAGCAGCTAATCCCTCCTGCTTCTCTGCTTCTCCTGCGCTTCTCTCAATGGGCTTGTATTGCTTGTATCTCCTGCAAGGAATATGCACAGTTAGTTGCTGAAAGACACTTAAATGTAAGTCCACATTTAACATGTGACCAATGCATGTGAGAATTAGTTGTGTATTCACAATTTATATTCTCTCTCCTTCCTTCTTTGTTCAATGCTGCCTAATGGTTAACAGCCACAGATCATTAGGGGTGACTAAAGTCCAGTTAATGAGAAGGCTCCATTGCTTAATGCTGCTCTGTGGAGGTGTTTCTTTCTCACCCCTTGACAGTGAGGGGTGAACATACTTGACTCAGGAACCTTAAAGTTTCATGAGAAACATCCAAGCTAATGGTGCAGTAACAGTGCTTCTGTTAACTACCTTCCTGCATGCCCAGCACCTTCACCCCCAAGAATTTATTTGTCAATTATTTAATAAAGAATTTTGATGATTAATACTTGATCTCTCAGTCCTTCACGAACACTTCTTGTAGGAGTTTTAGAGCTAGATTAAATTTCTGTCTGTTAGTTTTTACTGCATAGATGAATCACGTCGTGCAGTCTGAGTTTGCTTACTGCTTACATGCAAGTCCCAGGCTTTCTAGTGTTACTATTTGTGCTTATGAGCACAGAATGTAATTTTGTATGAAAGCCCTTCAACATTTGCATATTGTCCAATGATTTTGTGGCTTAAGCGGGTAATAGTATTTTCTTCAATATTTGCTAGAATATTTATGACAACAATAAAAAATAAATGAAAAAATATATAGTAAACTTAAGTTGTTGTGTTTGTTAATTTAAACTAATATTTTTGACCATTTTAAATCCTAGGAACTCGCAACTTACTTGTAAAGGACGAAAGCTCCAATGGCGGCGAACACTGCCAACAAACCGAGGAAGATAAAGACACCTTCTGTTGTTGCTGATGATGATCCTACAGTGCAGAAGGTAGTCTGATTAAAAGCTAACCTTGTTTTCACAACAAAATAGATTTTTCTAAAGACAACATCATTCTTACTTGGCTGCTGTACAGATTGAAGTGCACTTCATCTTCATAGTGGAGAGAAGACGACTGGGAGGGGGTCTAATTGATGTGTATAAATATATGAGGGCTGGGTATCAAGAAGAAAGGGACAACTTCTTTTCACTTGTGCCCTATGATAGGACAAAGGGCAATGGATGCAGGCTAGAGCACAGGAAGCTCCACCTCAACATGAGGAAGAACTTCTTTACTGTAAGGGTTACAGAGCATTGGAACAGGCTGCCCAGAGAGGTTGTGGAGCCTCCTTCTCTGGAGAGTTTCAAGCCTCATCTGGATGCGTTCCTGTGTGACCTGCCCTAGATTCTACGGTCCTGCTCTTGCAGAAAGGTTGTTCTTGATGACCTCCAGATGTCCCTTCCAACCCCTAACATTCTGTGATTCTAACGTGAGGAGGTCAGTGACTTTGGCAGGAGGTGGTGCTTTCACATCCTAATGAGTTAATTCTCAGTTCCACCTGAGTGTGAGCTGGACTTTGCCAGTTTTCTCAGGAGAGCCATGCTTCTGAGATATGTGGCTGCCCTTGCAACATAGAAGGGAACGAAGGATCTTGCTGGCACCCCACAAGGTGAGGCTCATTTGCTTCTTGCCAGCTGCTGTGCTAGGGAAACTTTGACACTGAGGGTGTAAGCAATGCAGTCTCTTTATAAGCTTTAACGTTAGCATCAGCTTCAGCTTTCTCTTAGGGACGATAACCACAGGGAAAGGAGATGAAAAAGGATTTTCTTAAGTGTTAATGTTTGTTGCAGTTTCATATGCTAAGATGGCAGAATGTGGCTCAGAGCTTGATGAACTGAGGCTTGTTTGCCTTCCCGAAGAGCGGCAGGTTCTGCTTTTTTAACATGCTCATTCTGGGAAATTAACTTTGGGCTCTGCCTGTCATTGAGTTCTGCCTTCTGGTTTGCCGCCAACCATTTCACTCACATCTAGTCCTAATTCCATTGTATCTGATGAAAGAAGCCAAATCATTACAAGTTGGGTTTTTTTTTAATTTATATTAAATATCTTAATTTTTCAGTCCACAGGCTGTATCTCTATTGAGTTTACTGACACAGAGACACATTTTTGATCATCATATTAACAACAGTGTAGTACCCTAGAGGTGCATACTGCCTTACCTTTCCAGTTATTAATTTATAATTGCTGTCTATGAAAATTGAGATATCAAATCGGGGTTTGCCTTTTACTTGATACATGTGCCACACATATGTCTCAGTTTGTTGATAGAGTTGTTTATGAAGGCTTGACCTCATTCCTAGTTTACACAATATTTTTGTTGAGACTGTAGGGATTTACCTTATTTGATGGATAGGGTAGGTCCTTGGACTATTTTGCAAAGCAACACGTACTGGTGGAATGGGTCTAAATCACAGAACTGCAACCCATTCGACAGCAGCTTAAGCAAATTGAGAGTGATGTTTTGTGCAATGCCTACATACAGGCCCAGTCCTGCCAAATTTCAAGGACCAGATGTTTAGTCACCAAATACTCGGCCACCAAATTATGGGATTTTCAGAAGTTCATAAATGATTGCCTTCTCTTGAAAAGAATGGAAATCTGTGCACATGAGAAATGTTTGCAAACGTTAGGTGGGCTCCTCCGGAATGTGACTCAGAGCAGCAACATCTGTTAGATCCTAATTCTGCTTTGATTATAGTGGAAGCTCTGAAGTACAGCTTAGCTTTGCCCTCTGGAGACAACCTGGGAAGACCAGCTTTTTTGGGCTAAAGTTAGCCTCTGTGAATACAGTTTTGAAAAACCCTACTGCATGTTTATTTTCATCCTTAGGAGCTGGAATATACTTACAGGTCAGGCACTGTGCCTTAGTCACCGTGAACTGATTTCAGTACAGCTAAATTTATACCTAAATTAAATAAAATAAGCCAAAAATAGTGTGGCAAATGACTGCAAAGGGTCAGTTGCTTGGCTGATAGTAAATAAAGAGTTCAGAAGAGTCACTAGGGCGTTGCAGTGGGAGGTCAAGAGGGCAAAGGAGTGGGAGCAGAGAGGCAGCATGATCTTTTAGACTTCTGACTGAGGCTGAGTTTAATACCTGGCTCTGTCAAAGGCTGCATGGATAACCTTTTGCAAGACACAATGATACTCATTCAGCCAAAGGGAAACCTCCTGTTCTGAAGTAGTTACCGTGGGCAGACTCTGTACTCAATGAACGTTACACAGATCTTTCCAGAAATAGAAACCTGATCAAGGTCAGCGGGCTACAAAGAGGGCCCAGGGCAGCCAGCTCAGCTGTAGTCTTTGATTCTGTCTCAAGTAAGCTGAATTCCTCTCTGTTTCTCCTATTTCTCCATGTGTGGAGAAGGCTGGCTGGCATGTCCCCCAGCTGCGTTTTTTGCCCAACGGTTATTCTGTGGAAAAATACGTTATGGCTTAAGAACTGTTCATTTTCTGTCATACTGAAGGGTTTGTGTAATTACTGAATTCATTGGATTGTAAATATCAAACCAAGTTCTAACATCTAAAATCCCTGTAGGGAAAGAATCGTCTGTCTTTGTAGGAACTCTCCGCAAGCTGCCACTGTCTTAGCTGAGGCCTCCAGGCGCAACAAAACCCCCATATGAATGCCTGTGCTCTTCCTCCCTGCAGGGAAATGACCACAGGAAGAAGCTATTCCCAGACAGCCCCATCTGCTCTGTGCGGACTCACCTCCGTTTACGGAAATCAGCGCGCTGGCGAGGGCTTGGCTTGTGTCATCCCCCAAAGTGATGTTTATACAGTACGTTCCAGGTTCCTCAAAAGCTCTCCTGATGGTGAGTAAGCATTCATCTGTGACGAAGACGGGGTCACATACCATGCTCTTGGATACCTGGCACGTGGGGTCAGAAACTACTGTGCAAACATCTGTGGGGAGACTGGGAGGGGAAGAGAGAACACGTGTCTGTGGAGTCCAGCTAGCCCAGTTCATAGACACATAGCATTGATGCCCCAGTTTGACGCTGGTGTCTGTTTAGTGAAATCAGTGGCACTATAGCGATTTAAGAGGGTTTTATTTATATGTGTTATATATATTATACATTCCCATACATTTTATATATGCATACATGTGGATTTTATATCAAATGCATATATACAATCTATAAAACTATCTGCTCGTTTTATGTATTTTTTAACATTTTATGGTGATCACAGAATTACATGCCTCAAATCAGCTTATAAAGTCCGTTACCATTATTACACATCATTAAGGGATGCAGATTCTTATATGCAGTATAATATGCCTAAAAAGTAAATTTTAACTTAAGAGAAGCTAATAGCTTTCCATCTGTGTTACCAAGACAATTCTTGTACTTCTCAGTCCTCTCAATTCCAATCCCCTTCGAGGAGCTAGGAATATTAGTGCAATATTTTCCTGTCCAAGAAATTACATTTACTCTAAGTGTCAAAAAATCATGGCCAAAGAGAAAGTATTTCCTTCCAATTCCAGCAGAACTGCTTCCCATTTTACAGTGAGTGCTGAAATTTTGTCTTGGCCAGGAAAATATAGAGTTGTGTCTCCCTACTATCCAGTTCTCCTGTTTTCACTGAGGCTTGACATTTGTTCTGAATCTTAAGAGCGTGGCAGTAACCTCTGTTGCCATAGTTTACAAATGAGGCTTGCATTGTCTTTAGTTCCAATCAAGAAATAGAAACACGGCAGTTCCCAACTTTTGTTCATGCAGCTGCATCCAAGTGCAGACAGCGTTCCAGCACCTAATTATTTTTAAAGAGGGAAGACTGACAGTTCCATTCACACACTTACCTCCCTTGGCAGGTAACAACAAAGTCAACCAGTGAGTTTTCAGCTTGGCTTTCTGTCATCTGGATGCTCATCATTTGAATAATATTAACCTCAAGGATTCCCTCTGGGAGAGGAAACAGATGTCAGCAGTAGGACACACATGACAAGCTCTGAAGCCTGTGTGTACAGAACCTCAAGTGTTTGGCTGATGCTTAGTTCAGATCTTGTTTTCCATAACCTCCCGCCTCCCTTAGCACTCCTCTTAAAGGGTTTGAAAGTTTAGAAATGTTCCAGGGCTTTCCCTGTGAGGCTGCCCCTTTCTGCTCTGCTTTATTTTTCCATTATTATTATTTACTTATTTATTTTCCTAGTTCTCTTCCCTGCCCCACCACCCATGACTTCTGTGCATGACAAAGTCAATTCAATTCACCGTTATGTGACCCACCCTTCAAGGCCAGCATGCTTCAGGTGTGGCAGGGTCAGAAGCTGATGATATAGAAAGTTGTGATACGGTGCACCTCTCCACCAGCCATTTTCCAGCGCGAGTGCCTGGAAACACCACGTGTATCATGGGGGCAGCCATCAGCAGGCCCAGCCTCATGGTCTGAAACCAAGGGGCTGTAACCTCTGCTGCTAGGTTCTGGCAGAGCACATAACAAAACCAAAGCCAGGCGGTTAGCTGTCTGCACAGTAATCTTTTACAATGTCAGCTAGGTCTGAGAGGAGGGTGTTACTGTGGGTCTTACATATTTCCCTAATAGGTAGCCTAAATGAACATTATCTCTACCATACATTGCTGTACATTATTAACCCCATTCCTCTGTTCAGGTGTTGATCCATGTCCTTACCTACGACAGAGATACCAGTTCTGTAGTATCCATTTCTATAAATATGGCAGCCCCCATCAGGATTATCTTCCATTGACTCGACAGTGAGAGGAGAGTCCGAAACAGAAGATGTGTTGGTTGTTACTGTTGAGTTGAGGGACAAAGAATAGATACACAACCTTAGAACGAGTTCTGCTTAGAGGTGTACTGAGCACGGCCTTATGTTTCAGCTGCATTCATTACACAGGTCATTAGTGGCTTTGGTTTGCGGCTGTTCAGTCACGTACGTGTTTACATGGGATCACAGTAATAAGCCGTAAGGAAAACACACATGCCCAGCTGTAGAACCCTGGAGTTGCTTGGATAACCTCACGCTAAAAGCCACCTTGCTAGTCACCCGTCTCTGTGAAATAAAAGCGAGACTGCAAGGTTTAATATAATTAAACACTTCTTTGAAATTCCCAAATCAATTATAGCAAAAAATCCAAAGGCTAATAAAAGTTTTGAAATGCTCTTGTTAAAAGCAGGTATTTTCCCATTGCTCCACATTACAGCTAGTGGAAAAATGAAGAGGGGAAGTGGTGAAAATGATTTTTCCTTTTATTTTTCCTTTTCACTCAATATTTTGATAAAAGCACACATTAAAATTCTGTAATTTGAAAAATGTAGTCACATTTACAGTTTAATAGTAGTAGCAAATATAGTAATATAGCAATAGTAGTACCCAAGCTGAAACTGCAGGCCTTTTGTGAACCTTAAAACACTCTCAGATGATAAACCAATGCGGAATGTAATGAAAGTTATACTGAAATATGATAGTGCATAAATTTAAAGTGGAAAAGCCATTCTGAGCTAATGCCAGGTGGAAATCCCATATTTTGGAATATGGGTAAGTTTGTTCTAGTTCAATCCAATCTTATTTAATGTTGGGTGGAAGTTAATGCAAACTGGAAAGGAACTGGCTGTAAAAAAGTTCTCAAATACCTCATTCTCGCTTAAAATTTACATCTTACCTCAGAAGATCACCCTGAGTAGTCAAGTCCAAAACCACTTGACCTGGTGTGGTAGAGGGTATAAACCCAAGTATCTGTGTAATGTGCGTCCATCTGAAGACCTCTGTATGTTGGCACTGTGGTGGTAGAACTGGATGTGTAATGTGTTAAATGTTTAAGTGATGCCTACCATAAAAACGTAAAAGAGCTTGTGCTTATTGATTCTACTTCTAAACCAATTCATAGAGATTTTGCAGAGCCTTGAAGCTCTTTCACTGATGACAATAAAACTTCTACAGATTTGAATTTAAAATGTCAGAGTTTAGAGTTTTAGCTTAGCCCCTAATATCACTGCTGTTCGATAAACTCTTACCTGCCGAGGTGGGCGGAGGTGCAGTGGGTGTCACTGGCTTGCAAGGTACCGGTATAATGGCTTGGACAGTTAAATTCAGAGTGAAGTTTCCTTGCAGAGTATAGGTATGAGATGTAGTGGAACCACCGGCTACAAATAAACCACTTCCATCTCCGAAGTTCCACTTGTAGGAGATGGCAGAGTTATTAAGATAGTAGCTGGGATCGTGGATCTTCACATCAAATGTGATCGGTGAGTCTTTGATAAAAATGGAGTCTGAAATGTTGCGGTCGTGTTTCTGGGACATACTCACAAATATTGGAATTCTGTCTGGAGGGGGGGAAAAAGAAGTAAATAAATAAAGCACACATACCTGGCTGCAAGCAAAGAACTTCAAAGTCCCTGAACAGTAACAGTCACAATATCAGACATCGGTATCTTTAACACAGGTTTCTACTTTAATTCGATTTACTGATCTGAGGTGAGAATGTCAGCAGGAAACAGCTACCCAGAGAAGTATGGGGACAAATGAGGAATCACAGGCATCTGTGGAAGATTGCATGTCCTCTCGTAAATCATTTCTCATTACAACGTATAGGTGTCATAACTGGGCTAGATAAAAAGCTAAATCACACTCGAGGGAATTTACCAGAGCTTCCACACTCACATTAAAACCCTTTCTTACGCCAGCGTATTCTTTTCATGCCAGCTGATGCTTGTGCTGAATTCTTTTAACATCTAACCAACAAATGCCCCAGTATTTTATTTCAGTTTATTCCAGTGCACTCACCTGTTACTTCGTAAGTGGCACTTGCTCTGGCAATGGGAACGAACGCTGAGCGCCCTCTCCTGTAAATGGACACTGCCATCGTGTGTTGGCCAAGAGTGATATTTGCTGTGTTGACTGAAAATTTTGTTGAAGATCCTCCGGTTGTTTGGTGGTACTGACCTGAAAAGAACACGAACTTTTATATAATACGTTTTCTCCTTCAGCCTGACTACAAGTTGTTTTAAGAGAAGTAATATCTCTGTGAATCTTGGATTGTCTAAATCACAAGGAATAGTTTAGAATTGACTTTCCGTTATCTTGGAAGGTGTTTTTGGAGGACTAAATACTTTACAATGTGTTTACTCCAATTGTTTCTGTGGTTTTTTTCAAAGGCATTGGAAAGATGTCCCACATGGCACTAACCTAAGAAAAGTTTGCCAAGGCATCTACATCTTTCCAAAGCAATTATGCAGTGGATGGTGTTAGCTCTTGGGGATTTTAAGTGATCTCGTGTTTGTGTGCTTCTGGTGTAGTGAGAAGATACACTACCTCTTGCTTCATACCCTGAGCCTCTTGTATACATTTGTTTATTTGTCTTTGTGACAGCTGATTGAGGTAGGTAAATAGCATCGCCTCTACGTAAAATTTGGGACTTTATTATTACTCATACTGATACTGATGATAATACTGATCTAGCCAAGGTAACTTAGGATACTAACATTCAGTATGTAGCCAATGTCAGGAATAGCCCAAGCATTACACGCTCAGGAACTGGAAACACTAAAAATTGTCATCTGTGACCACATCAGTACCACACAGTCAGTGGCAGTTTTCGCCTCCCCAGAGGCAAGAAGTGCTGCACCGTTAAACTGATCTGAAGATACGTAGTGGTATGGTCTCTTAAATTTGAGAATCTGAAGTGGCAATGAGCAGTCAACAAATCTTCTGACTGACGTGCTCGGCCCCTCTGTTTTTCCAGAAAGGATTTTGAGTACTAGTGAAAGAAAATTAGTTTTTTCAGTGGTAGTACTGTGGATGCAGATTTAAAGAGAATCTCCTGGTAATCTGTGATTTCCAGAATGAGTGGCTGGTGGCCTCTCTGGAAAGCAGGGGATGAATTTGGGAGCATGGAGTCCTTTTTAAAGGACTTTATTAAAAACATACTCAATGGATGAGTTAGCGTAGAGTGCATATAAGCTTTGCAGCGTCAGCCAGACCAAAGGATGGGTTGCAGTACTAACCAAATGTGTGAAACACATAAACAAAGTTCCTTCTCCTCCAGCCAGGATGATGAGGGAAAGGTCTCCCATCTGGAAATACATTATG
>WEIS01041243.1:0-11013 GCA_013389965.1 Todus mexicanus
TTCCATTCTAAAGTGGGGAAGCTGATGCACAGAACAATTAAACTATCTCCCCAGGTTCCCAAGAGTCAAGTGCTGAAGGTAGAGATACAGTCTGTTTCCCAACACCAGGCTCTACCCTCCAGAACCCTGTCTCGTTACCAAAGGCTGGTCAGTGATAAAGTCTATTTAACATTGTTTGAAAGATCTAGATAGACTAAGTAAGCATTGTAACAATAGCTCTAAAATGAATGGGGGAAAAAATAAACTCTTGTCTAACAGAGGCACGTCTTCTGACCATCTTCAGGAAATAAATATCAGCCCAGGACATGTTTTTTTCTGTCAGATGTTCTTGTTAGATTGTTGTAATTATGATTAGCATGCAACAACAAAATATAAAGAAACTGGGGACAGAAATGGAAACATGAGGGTAAGATGAACAAAAAGAAATTGCTGCAAGATTAACAGCGTAACAAGATGGAAACAAAAACGGTCACTGAATTCAAGTATTGTGAATTTTGAATCCACACCTCCCTTCACCCTTGTCAGGCAACATCCTGTATGAGACAAACATTCTATGGCAAAGAAATCTAATATATTCCTTCGCTGATGTAGTGACCCCAACAGAGTTTGCGACGGACAATCTATTACTGCACAGTTCATCTGTTCCTGTGTTCTGATACTGATTCAGTATCTTTCACATGCTTGCTACAAGTGTCATTCAATTGCTTTGTTTATCAACTCATTAGCTTTGATCCTTGCAGCAAGTTATACATCAGTTTCATGAAGAATTCTACAATGCTTGGCAATTGTATTATATTTTCTTTATTCTATTCAATATGATACCATTTGGTAAATTTATTCAGTGTATTATGTCAACTCAATGATATGTTTAATCTATTTCTTTGTGAGTTATATCCTGCTTGGAACATATCATATAAAATCTTGGTATTTTCACACTGCTTGTATAACTTGCAATATGTTGTGCATTCTACAGCGTTAATCTGTAGTGTGCCAATTTCCTTCTCTATTGTGAAAGCATTTTATCAGCTTTCCATCTAAGAGGAAATCAAATAGCTTTTTGATGAACAAGTCTTTACGCAATTTTTATACATCTCTGAAGTCTGAATTAAAAGCTTCTATTTTTTTAATTTTTTTTTTAAGGAAACAATTTATTAATGTGGCCTAATGTCAAGAGTGCTTCCTTTTAATGTTACATTTGCCAAATAAAAGAATTAGAGGACTGGGATAGTGAGACAAGAGTCCTTGTAAATATGTAAAATTCAGAAGCCCAAAGAGGTACTGTGACTCTGAGGTCGGCAGCTACTCCATTGAGAGTACTCAAGAGTTGAAAGCCTTAAACACATCTTAGGTCTGTCTATTATAGAGAGTAACTTCATATATAGAGATATATAACTTCAATAATCTCAAATACGCCAGTTTAATAGTTACTGCCTTTGTCTTGAAATACCTGAATCTGTCTAGAAGATGCCTTCAGAGAGGAATGTTAGCAGATTAACTGGTAATCTTGATTTTCCTCAAACTGCTCAGATTTCAGGACTGCTGTCCAAACAAGGAAGATACTCTGTCCAGACAGCAGCGTCTGATAGAAATTAGGTAAATCAGGATCTTGTGCGTGTGATTATGCAAAGGTTATTTCTGCTGATAAAGAGATTCATGGTAACTGCCTGGGGAGGGTTACCTTATTTGCTTAAACTCATTGTCCATGTCAAATGCAGTGGGAATTTTCTATTGTTTTGATATATAGACTGGCACTAACACAGCATCAATTGTCACAAGAGAACAGATCAAGCTGCTTATAAATTTAGCCAGAACTGATGACCTTAGTGATCTTATTCAAACTCCTTTTCTCTTCCTTACTTCATCAGCCTTGACCCTTTTTTGCATTAAAAAAAAAAAAAAAAATTAAAAAAATCTAGGTCTTTCTTTCAGTATGGTTGAAGAAATATAACTTTTCTTCCCTTACTAAACCCTTGAAAGTGTTTCACTGATGAATTGTAGTGTCTCCAAACTTTGGATCACAAACATCGAATTTGGCAGAAGCACCTTCCAGGAGCCAGGTAGCCACATGTCACCTGAATCATCAAAAATTATCCAAAATTTAATTCAGTGAAATATTCTGGCCAGAAAATGCTCAGTAGAATACTTCTTGACTTCAGAAGAGAAAGGTAGCTAAAGATTCTCTCACGATTTGGGCTGACGCTGCAACTACTCCTTCTAGTTAATGAAAAACCCTGTGGAATTGGGTGCTAATCTCCTTCCTACTAGTGTTTAGGCTTCAGGAAGAAGAAATAAAGCCTGTATACAGATGAGGAAAAAGCAGGAAGAGGAGAGTGACTGAAAATCATGAATTAGTAAGAGGACATAGTGAAAAAGGGTAAAGCAAACATATATATACAAAGGCCTCCAAGTTATTTGAATGTATCACCTGCAGATCATGCAACGAACTCCCACTTTCATGAATGACAACTCTGGTTAGAAATGTGATATATAGATATTTCCATGTATGTTTGGTTTAGCCTGTCAACTTCTCTCTCTCCTCCAAGACCTGCCCCCAGTCTCCTGTCCTAAACCCAACAGCTAAGTGTTTGAGTGGTGTTCTAGTGGCTTGCCTTTTCATTGATATGGTAGCTAGTTACCTGTAACACACATATAAAATGGAATTCAAGAAGTCTCAGTAAGATGGAACACCCATCTGATTTCACAGCTTTAAGTAACAGCTTCTTTGTACTGCTGATGCAGTGCACATATGCACTCACTGCTGACATACACACACACGTATGCACTCACACACAGAGGTATACTTATGGATGCCGCACAGAAGTATACTTATATATGCCTATATATGACTATTTCAAACACTGTATCTACTCACATTTGGACTCCTGCCATATACTAATGTTCCTCTAATACAGGTCACAAAGGGTGGTACACACAATGGCTTTTTGGTGTTTCTGTGGGTATGGATACAGTAAGTTATTGCTATTACCATATATTATTAGAACATGAGTTGTCCTGTGGGAATAAAAGGGATTTATGCCCTTAGTAAGTTTTACAAACTATCTCCCTTATATTCTTTGTTAAGGGAGAGCACTCAAATGAGGCAGTACATGAAGAAAAAAGCAGCTGTGATGAATGAATACTACCTTCAAAAAAGTGAATTCTGTCCTGATTTGTGTGTCAAATAGTGTTTCAGCAAGTCAGTTAAGCTATTTTCATATTATCCTTTAACAAAATAAATTAACCTACTAGGGTGCCTCATGCTATCACAGCTACACTCCTTCAGGTACCCACACTAGTTCAGAGCATCTCTCGATAACTCCTCCACACCGCAACGTGTGCCCATGGAAGATAATCTGCATTTCACAAAGGGACCTCATTCTAGCAAACATGCTCCTATGAGTTCTTAACTTTTGAGATTCTGGCTCACAATTTTGATGCTCTTTTTATCTAGAACAAAATCCCCTAAATCTAAATTTAGAAGTGCTCTTCAGTGAAACAACAAGGTGCAGCGAGGGCTGGGGCTGCCTGGGGGATGAAGAGGCAGAAGGTGAGCATAAGAAGGTGGTCTGCAGCTACACGGCCTCACTGGACCATGGTGCCTGAAAGAGACACCTGGGACAGCTTCAGTTGGGACTGCTGTGCATTGGGCCACTGCATGGTGGGGCATGTCCACAGTCAAGACAGTCAGTGAGTCCTGTGAGTCAGGGTAAGGTCTGGTGAGGGTTGCCTGGGTTGGACACAGCCCTGTGATCACTGGGCAAGTTGACAGCAAGAGGACAGGTCCAAGGGATTAGGACAGATCAGGGACCAGATCAACAGTGTCTGTGGCTGAGTGGGTGCCTGGTCCTACATCACAGGTGCAGTAGGACTGAAGCCTCAGGGGTGACCTGAAATGGGGCACCTGGGACCACAGGAAGGGGTAGGGTAGAGTCCTTTGTGCAGCTTGTCAGGGCCATCAAGGCCCCTCAGAACATTCCGGGAGGGCCTTGGCATGAAGTTCACTAAATCAAAGCTTCCAAATAGATAAATAAACAAACAAACAAACAAACAAACAAATAAATAAATTCAAAAGAGCCTTTATGTTTATCATTTTCAAACAGAGATACNATCTCCAGAGAAGGGCAAGAAAACTGGGTAAGGGCCTGGGGAACAAGTCTTATGAGGAGAGGTTGAGGGAACTGGGGTTGCTTAGCCTGAAGAAAAGGAGGCCTTATCACTCTCTACAATTACCTGAAAGGACGTTGCAGTGAGGTGGGGGTCAGTCTCTTCTCACAAGTATTAAGTGACACAAGAAGAGGAAATGGCTGCAAGTTGTTCCAGGAGAGGTTTAGGTAGGATATTAGGAAAAAATATTTCACCAAAATGGTTGTCAAGCATTGGACCAGGCTGCCCAGGGAAGTAGTTGAGTCACCATCCACTGCCCTTATGTGTGGTGCCTGTGCCTGGCCTGGGAGCTCAGAAAGCAATCATATGCCTACAACACACAGAGAAGAGAGCCTACTGGAGCTCTTACATAAATCTTCTCCTGGAGTAGATCTATAAAATGAGCTTATATAATACACTTAGAAAAGAAGTCCTCTTTCTTTTCAGGTCCTAATTTCTGAAAAGCATCTTCCCCAAGGGTTTTTTAATGGGTACTAAACATGGACAATAACTCAAAGTAGAAATGCCATTACTTTACTTTATTTCGTCTGAGTTTATGGAGTGTACAGTTTGTGTACACCTGCTCCGCTATGAACTGTGCTGTTCTCATCGGGTTTATTACGGCACATAGGTACAAACCAGCAGAAAGCCAATCCTGACCCATTCAATCACATGCAGCATTTGAAAGCTGCACTTCATACCTCCCATCTGGGTGCAGGCTGCTCAACTCTGCATTATTTAACTCTCAATGGCTAGCCTTCTCCTTCAGTTGATCTCAGTCCAGGGAAATACATAAGAATCAAAACACACATAGTTTTTCTCCTAGTGGAGTATACGGGCCAGGGCAAATCTTACCCCACCAGTTTGCTGCTATGCAGAACTTTATGTTGCAGTTTGTAGTGACTGGGATTTGCAAACCCTGCTCTTACACATCCTTTGGTTAATGGCAAAGTAAATGCTGACAGAATCTGATAATTTGTGTATAAAATACTCTCAGTAACACTGGAAAAATAAAATTCCTCAACTAACCCATAGAAATGTGGAAATTTTCAGACTTGCAACTTGGTATCTGAGAAAAGATACTCCAAAGGACTCAAATGATATATCTCGTGGAATAACAGAGTGCTATCTGACAGTATGTAAGGAGACACTACCTGGGAAAATCTGCTAACTTCAGGTTAGTATCGGCATTTATAAACACACTATTGTAGAAACTTCTGGGAGAAAAGAAGGTAGGGCAGGAAGGCTACAAAATCTAAATGCCAACTATTGAGAATGTTTTCACACAGAACACAGACTGTAGAGACATTTTTTTTGCCAAATGACAGACAAAAGATTAACTCAACCCAGGAGAGAAAACAGAATGCTACAAAGAGGTCTGTAATAATTTACTGATACTAATTCTGCCATATTTCCCATTAAAATCTTTATTCATTTTTGTGTCCCTTGTTTTTGATGCTATCCATGGATATCAAAGTCAGGATTAAGTGGTTTAAATATTCACTGAAAACAAGATACTACATTAAATGTGCTAGTGATGACAGCTGTTGGGTTTTATAATTCCACAGTGAAATATTTTTTTGCAAGAAATTGTTTTTGTACTTAACCTGTTTGAAAGTAAAAATGAATCCATATGACATCTGACATTAACAATGAAACAACATACTGAAATGAATATCGAATGCTCACATAAAATTTAGAATTGAATTGTATCATAGAATGTTTAAATAATTCTGAAAAGTGACTGAGGAAGCCAGGATATGTTTTGGTTATCCTGTGAGGACAAAAAGAAGTAACATGCAAATTATTAAAAATGTTTTATTCACTTGAGTTTAATTTCAAGGCTAACACCTTGGCCAATTTATTAGACATGAAATCTAAGCAAATATTTTTGGTATTCCTTACAGCTCTATTCAGATTCATAGAATTTTTGATAAAACAAGTATTTTGCACAGATCATACTGCATATACTAAGTTTTCACAAGCAATCAGTGCCTCAGACATAAAATTTCACTGAGAGTATTTCAAATGATACCACATACTGTCTAGCAGCTGCTGTACTAGTAATACCATAAAATAAATACCAACATCTTTTATAGTGATCTTCTTTCATGGATTTGAATGCATTCTGCAATGAAAGACAAGGACTGGCTGACAAATTTGCCCTCTGCTCATGTGCGTATACACTTCAGTGGTGGCTTATCTTGTCATTGCAGGAGACAGAGCAAACAGCAGGTGGAGGGAGCCAGTGCTGTGAGCAATCAGGCTCTCAAATTCTGCTTAGCAATTTCAGGCATCAATATGAACTGAATGCTTCAGCCACCCTCACCCAGCTTGACTATTGGAGTGCTGAGTGGGAAAGGCATGTGAACTGTAAAGCTCGCGTGTTTTTCTCAGCTACCCAAGGAAACTACATGTCTTTCCCTATTAGCTTGGCCTCTCACAGATCTCTGCACCATCATGGCTACTGCAATGCTGATACAACAGCTTTGATTCTAGTAATCAAGAACACTAAGTTTGCCGCTTCAGTACTGCCTACATAAAAACCTGGTGGGACCAACGTCAGTAATTTCAAAGTAAATTGGTCAGTGCTGAAGGTAGGACAAGTAGCAAGTATGGACAACCTAGTTTGACTATCAGAACTTTATCTGAGATAGTTTTAGGGCAATCTTGATTTTCTTATCAAATCTTAATCTTCATCCAATTTAAATAACCATTTTCATAATAAATCAGTATATCTTTTTAAAACATACCAATTTGTTAGACTTTCATTCACCTGAAAAATCTTTCTCCCTCTTCCTTGAAAAGTTATTCTCATTACCTTCTTGTACAGCGGGTGACCGTCACATACAGGCTGTTCCTCCTATTCAAACATAATGTCTCCTGTGCAGTGTGCTCCTGGATTTGTTTCCTTAGATTCATCAGGACTAGTCCCGGCTCTATCTTGCCCCATTAGTGGAGGAGGCCTCTTAACTATCCCTTTCATCTTTCACTGCAGGCAGTTCTCCCTTTTCCATTCCTCTTCCCATCCCTGTGGTTTATCTTTCCTGAAGGTTATAGCATTCTCCAGAGATTTAGTCAAACAGTGGTAATGAAAACCAGCCTTAGGAAACTAGGTCAGATATCTGTAACTTTCAGGATTAGCATCACAGATGCCATTATGTGAGTTCATGCATAGGTACATGGCAGCTGATGATCTGCAAATCAGTATTTGGTTTCCTGATAGGAATATTCTCTTCTTGTTCCCTAGTGTCCCAAGAACGCTGTTCCATGTACAGTCCTCCTTTGAACCCCCATGCCTTTGAGCAACTTGATAACCAGGCAAGCGGATAAGCAGCACGTCCCCAGCAACTTCCTCGGGTTTCTGGAGGGCGAGGGCTGGTGACTGCCTATGAAGGCTCAGACTCATTCTGAAACTGCCCTGAATTCACAGGATATGATCACCAGCATGACACTCTCATGGGAGAACTCTTCAAAAGGTTATGTAGCGAGTCCCTTTATGGAAGAAATGTTGCTTAGAATGACCTCACAAATGAGATGTTTAAAGTCAGTTCACAGATAGAATACATCCAGCCTGGGGACCTGGAAGCCTTTTCCTGTACCTAGCTTTCAAAAAAGTGGGGTATGAAGATATGGCTACTGTCAAACCCAGTTAGCAGAACAATCCACTCTCTGAATGCCTGCAACAATTCTTCCTGCTCATCTAACCATTTTCGCAGCCTTTTAAAAGACTTTTCTTACTAGCCCCAAATCGCCCTATCAGTGTACTTATGTTCCCATAGCACTTTCATTACACCTGCTGTTGTTCCACTTCAGTGTCTCCTAACAGCTAATCCAATTCCAGTTGCTCTGAGTAAATAATTTTTCCACTGTGTCTGCCTCGTAGCTCATTCCCTACCTGGCTAACAAGAAAGTTAAGAGCTGAATAAATGGAAGCCCTGTGGCTTTTACATCGATGGATGAGCCTCTGTTCTTGCTCCTAAATGAATCTCACTTTCAATTTGTGTGGAAGGCTAAACTGAGTCTGTAAACTATAAGGAATGGTTCCTCAGGTGTCTAGGCTGTGGAATATGAATTTACTGGGCAAGAACAACTGAAACATCAACAGAGATAGCAAAGCAGACTCGAAGTGTATACAGCATATATAAAAGTGAAGTAACTTAAACACCTTTGTTATAAATATTTTTCTGTATCAGGTCCCAATATATACAGAATTTAGTAGTTGAGAGTGAGGAGAAAGACAAAGGAAGATGAAACTGTGAGACTTAGTGTTTGGTTCCAGGTACATTTTTTCTGACAACAAAGCTATTTTATGAGGTTATCGGATGTTATTATCCCACCCTGCTTTCTTCTCCCTTTGCATAGCAATCTCTAATTACTTCAATAGCACTGATACACAACTTGTTTTGGTGTCAATTCATAAACTGCATCTTGGAAATGGTCAGAGTAAACAAAAAACAACATAAGCCACTTCTTGCCTTCTGCCACCTTTAGCCATGTAGATCTTGCCTTGCCATTTACCTTAGGACAGATGAATTTGACCAAATTTTGCAGTTCCTGTCAGCCAGTTCATTTCCACTACCCAGTGCTACATTGGAAAGGCAGAACATAAGAGTGATGACCAGATTCTACTGCATTTCTATCTCTGCTGAACTACTTTAGAGCTATTTTCACAAGCAAAACCCCACTGTGTTACTAATTCACATCCGACCATTGACATGACGTGCCAACAGCATAAATGGAAAGTACAAAGGACAGAGGTTTGTTAAACTGAGTAACCCTTAAACTACATTAACCATGTATCCAGTTTGGTTAACCACAGAGAGACAAGGGCCTATTATGAGAAAAGGCAGGAAAGCTGCTCAGCATGTACTCAGTAAACAAACATTTTCCTAGCATATGTACACTGAGAGATTTACTTATAATTTCATATATAAAAAGAATTCTTATTGATATCATGTATGTTTATATCAAACACAAACTAATTTTATGCATTTCCTATATCAAATCTTCTGTGCTTTTAATGACACCACACTATTAACGAACTCCAAAAGTAACCATAGTTGAAAATTATTTTTTGTAGTTCTTTAGCTAATGTGCTTTTTATTATTTGTGAAAACAAAACTTCAACTGAAGAAAAAAATCAGACTGCCCTTTCTTCCTTCCTCTCCTTCTTCCAGATGAAAAATCAAATACTGAATTAGGCAGATGAAGGCTTTAACTAACAATTTCAACATCATGAAAACAAGTTATCACTGTTACCACAGCAGCCATATGCTATCCAAAATACCAGTGGGTGGAACAAAGAATTAGCATTTTCCCCCTTAGAAAGGAATCCTCCATTGTCAGATTTTGATTCCCTCAAATAATGGATAGCCCCATAATTTCAAAAGGATTACATGAAAATCAGAATAATTGCCAAAAGAAGGACAACAGATTCTGACTCTATGGAGCGTATGGCACTAGGAAGCATTTTGATCTCTTCCTATCCTTGAGGGATTTGTGCTGGGAGCAGACTTCTTCAGTGCTCTGAAGGTCAAACCAGCATATTTCCTGCATGCTATACTAATACAAACATTTCTGAGGAAAAATAAATAATTGAAACAAAACAAATTATGTATGACACGTTATTGACATAACTGGAAAAAAACGTCCAGTGATTTGGATCAGCCTTCCATTCTCTTATTATATACCTATCCTAGCATTTAGTTCACCCTAAATTCAGTCTCTTCATTCTATTGTCCAGACCTATACACTATTATCCTAGTTTGGAAGGAGTTGCGCACTATTAACATAGTTCTTAGTTGCTTTGAAGCAGAACTGCCTGAGACTATTTTAGATACACCATCACTTTTTTCCGAGCTTGGTTCTTTGCAAGAGCCTTTATTGAGCCTCTTTTGATGCAAATGTCTGTTCTGTGAGGAATGCAAAACTGACAAGGGCAGAAACTCAGACAGCATTTTACGTTTTCTTTAGGCACTTTTACAGAATATGTTTGAAAAGCATAAGGGAAAGGAGAGCCAGGAAAGGTGGGAGCTGTGGATAAGCAGGTGCAGGACCTGAAACAAGCAGTCAGTCATCGAAGAAGATAGCTGCTGTCAGATAAGTTCTCCAGAAAGGGGTATTTTCTGCAGCTTCTTGGCCACATTGAGTCGCCAGAAGGTTCCAACTGCACTTTTTGCCCATGAAAAATCTACCTGTTCGAGCAGTGCTGAGGAAGTGCTCTGTGCTCTGTGTCATATTTGTATTAAACCAAGGAATGCAGACGTAGTATAAATCACCATCATTCTGTTTTTGTGATAGGCATTACTTGCTAAGCAGAAAGATTCATAACTAATATTTGCAAAAATCCTCAGGCTAAAGGCACAATAAAATCTTATATTTATATTCATTAAGTGCGTTGTACATCTGTACCACTAGTTATTTCATTTACAGCTTGGTAGAATACTTTCAGTTCCCAAGACTTTAAGAGACTCGACGTGGCTATAAAACATGGGACTTGTGCAAGGAGTCTTCAAAGCTTCCAGAATAGAGGAGACTTGTGTACTGAAGATAAGTAAGGACTTTTTTCTTCTACATCTTTAAAGTTTTCTTTTAAGTGACATAAGAAAGATATTAAATATTAGATACTTGCATTGCTAGTGCAAAACAAGTAACAAAGAGACACCATGTCTTGCTTCTCTATCACATTCGTAACCAAAACACATCACTCCCTGTATTTGGCTTGATCTTCATTTTGCTGCCTTCAGTCTTAATATTAGAATGTTGTCCAAGGCACGCCTTCATTCAAAAAAGAAATATTGCTAGTTTTATTCACTTTTGAATGACATCTCTTCTTTATTATGTTGAACTTCATACTGCTGACCTTGG
>WEIS01041250.1:0-14650 GCA_013389965.1 Todus mexicanus
AACAACAACAAAAAGATAAAAACAAACTTGGGATTCTGGCTTTTTCTGCCCAAACTATTCATTAGCCTGGGCTAAATCCCCCATCCCAAAACTATTAGGGAACTTCCCCATCTCCCCAAACACCGAGACCCCTGCTCGAGGGGTTTGCTGCAGGGAGAGAGCGTGTCACTGATGGATTTATCCGTGGGTATTTCTTACTGGTTTTCCTCTGCCGGACCCGCGCTCTCCGAGCAGGAGACGGTGCCATTCAAGCCTTCTTCTGCCTGGGACCGCAGCTGCTTCTCCCGCTCTCGCCGCCGTCGCTCTCTCGCCGCCTCCTCCTCATCTTCCACGCTCCACTGTGCTGTCAGCCTGCCAAGCCAGAGGGAAACCAGCCTTAGTGCCACCGGGCAGTGCTTGTGAAACCCGGCAATAATCCCCTGAGGTTCCTGGGCTCCCCCCATCACGCGGGGGGCTTCCACAGAGGAGTGCTCCCACCACACCATGAGGGATGGGTCTCGAAGTGGCATCTCCACCCCCATCACCATGGCTCCGCTGTGGCACTGAACCACGCTCAAGGATAAGGTGGGACACACGGACAGGAGAGGGGTGCAGAAAACCCTTTCCCAATCTCAAGGAAGATGTGGTGTGCATCCCCCTCCTCCCAGAGCAGCCACCTTCCCGCAGGCTGGGAGCCCCCTGCAAAGCACCGTCCCCTGCAAAGCAGCTTTGCACCCCAGGAACGGTTTGTAAAAGGGTCCTGCAAGAAATCCCACACCCCCATCTCCAGCTTTGGCCCGGGGAGGGTGAGATCTGCAACCTCAGCGTGAGTTTCCTTCAGCAGTTGAGCTGAAGCAGTTGAGGGAACAGCAGCAGAGGCTGTGTCCTGCTCTGCCCTGCCCAGCTCCCTTCCTTCCTTGCAGAGAAGAAAAACCTGCCCTGGCTTCTCCTGGACATTTCAGCTACTGGATAATAATGCCTCTGTCAGCAGAACGGCCTCTCACATCCCGGAGGAAGTGATAAGGTGGTTGCCACATTCCTCCTCCAGCGATAAGACCGGTTTCCAAGCAGGATCAGGTGCTGCTCCATCGCTGGCTGCACCAGCCGGGATGAAGGCAGAAAGGGACATGCCACCACAGCACGGTCACCCTTACCCAAAGGGCCTGTGACGGCAGCTGGAGCAGGGCAGGTATGACCTGTGGTACCCAAGGGTGACACAGGGGCACATGTTCCCCCACCCCACTCGCCCGTGGCTCAGCCAGGTAGGTCCAAACCAGACCACGAAGGCTGTTTCCCTGGTGTTTGCAGACCCAGTTACGGAAATGCTCTTCTGCAAGTCACACACAGGGGAGCCTGGAAGCAGCAGGACCCCGTCCAACCTGTGCTCCCCCCAGCTCTGGGCACCCCTCCAAGGAATGCAGTCCCTGCAGGGTGAACCTGCACAGTAGGAGATACAGTGCAACATCAGTTCAGACTGGGACAGAGTTTGTGGAAAGGAAGAGTGAAAGTTTTCGGTCCCTCCCTCCCAGCAGGACCTACAGGGGCTGGAGTGTGTCCAGAGAAGGGCAACGGAGCTGGGCAAGGGGCTAGAGCAGGAGGCTGGGGAGGAGCGGCTGAGGGACCTGGGGGTGTTGAGCCTGGAGCAAAGGAGGCTCAGGGGAGACCTTCTGGCTCTCCACAACTCCCTGAAATTCAGGAGCTTGGAGCCAGGGTNTCAGCAAAGGGAAGGTAAAAAAAAAAATAATAATCACAACACTGGGATTAATTGAGACATTTTGTTCAAGAAAAAATTGGCTTTTCTAATTACACTCTGGACCTTGTCAACCTTTCAGGGGGACTCACATGGAGCCTATTTTACTCTGCAGCACTCCAGCTTAGCCCCAGCACCGTCCCTTTGCAGAGTGGTCCGACCGTCACCAGGGCAGGAACCTGGGGCTGACCCCCCATCCCTGCCCTCCCAAATCCCACCTCCCCGAGGTGGCAGAGCTGGGATCACGGTGCCAGATGCAGACAGGTCACCATCCCCGCTGAGCCCCCAGGGGAGCAGGGAATGAAGCAGATCCCGGGACAGGGCCAAGAGCTGCTCTGCTGCCATGTAATTGCTCCCTGCCTTATTTTGGGAGGCAGTATTAAATTCAACCGCCCTTTCCCATTCTCCCCACTCCTTGCCTTGCCACCTTGCTCTCTGCGGGGAACAAAGCGGACCCAGACCAGATCCTGGGCTCCCCTCCTCCCTTCCCTACCCATCCCACACTCCTATTTATTGTTTTCCCCCGGGTTCCCATAGAAACCCTTGTCTGGGGGCCTGGCAGGAAGCCACTGTCTTGTTGTGTCATTTTTTATTTTTTTTTAATAATATATAAATGAAGTCATTCATTAAACTCTGCCACGATCTCCCTCCCTTGTGCGACAGCTCCAGATAGTCTCCGATTCGGAAAGGCTCTTAACCCCCTCTCGCCCATATCGCCCCAGTTACGAGAAGCAAGGTTCGTGTTTATGCCAGAACAAATTCAGTTTTGATGGGATTCATTCACCCTCCTCCTCCAGCTCCTTGGGAAGCTGCTGCGGAGGCAGCGTTGCACCAACCCCCTGGGGTGCCTGGTGGAGCCTGGATGGGGGGTCCCCTCCGAACCACACAAGCTTTGCACGGTGCAAGAGCAAGGCTGGTTGGCAGCCCTCTCCCTTTCCCAGCTGGATGTGACTAACTCTCCCCATGACCTCACCGGCTCGCTATTCTGTCCCTGCATCCTCCGAACAGGCTGAGGACAGAGCCGGGGGCAACCCTTCTGTGGAGAAGGATTTTTCTGCAGAAGCAGGGAAATCTCTTTCCCAGCAAGCCGGCCTCCGAGTTGCCCTTCGCCGTGCGGGGATGCAGCTCAGACACACCGAGCATCACAGTGAGGTTGCAACACTGGGAGCTCTGAGCCTGCTCCTCTCGGCAACAAGAGCTGTGGATAAAGCCCCCACCGAGCCCTCACCCAGCCTGGGTTCAGAAATGTCAGCACCCTCCAGCAAACACCTAAACCCAGTTTATTAGTGGATGCTAAGCACTCTCTCATACTCAAACAGGCTGGCAGCAGAGCAAGGTTTAATAAGCGATGCTTTGAGCTTCAGTGCTCACACCGACAAGCGGAGGGAAAAGGACGGTTCCTTTTTTGACTAACCTAGCAGCACAAATATTTGTCTTCAGTGAAAAACAAGCAACAACAACAAAAAGAACCAAATGAGGAACTCAACCTTGCCAAAGTCCTTGCGCTTGGGTCAGCGACAAGGGTTTGCTGGACCGCAGACCGAATCTGCCATTTCAATTTGGACAAGCCCAAGTGTGAGGAGGGGGTCAGCTGTTAAATCGCCTTTCAAAGCAAAAAGGTGGAAAGATTTAATTTCCATACGGTTCCGTTTCCTAAGAAGGGGCCGTTTGCTCTAATTGCTCGTAATCACATTCGGCAACGAAATGTGCTTGGCCCCCAGTGGTATTGCACAACCATCTTTCCCAGTTCTAGAAATAATTACCCGCGGGCACCTTCACCTCCAGCCAGAACTTTCCCAGGTCGGTCCCAGGCTGGAGAAGCGTTGGGATGCAGCAGGTCACAGCTGCCAGTGGGACTAAGAGCTCCCTGCCTCATTTCACCCAGCACAAGGTGGGGAAATGAAAAGCAGAGAAGACTTGAAGCTTGAAGACCTGCAAGATGAGCTACAGTGTGCTACACTCCTGTATCCTCCTGGAGAAGGGAGGGAAGGAAGGTGGGGAGATCATTTTGTTGCCCCAGGAGCTGCAGCAAGGCTCGTTTCAGAAAGATCTCATCACAAGGCCGGGTCATTTTTCTTATGCAATCCCTACGTCTCTGCCAACAGCTTTTGGAGGTCTTGGTTTGGGGCAAAATACTCTGTGGACAAGGTTTATCTCCTCTTGAGCAGGTGAGGAGATCCTGCAGGTCTGAGGACAGGCTGAAAGCATCTCGGTTCAGCTTTGGCCACGGAGTCCCAGCTTGCCAAGCATCAGGGATGCTCAGACCTCTGCTCTGTCTGAGGTCAGCTGCCCGTTTCAGATCCAGCTCGTGACTTCACCTCCCTCTGGACCCCCAGCCAAGGGAGGGGTTTGGTTTTCATTTGCCCTACAAAACACCTCCTCCTCCTCCTCCTCCTGCAGAACAACAACACAGGCACTCGTGCTCAGGCTGCACTGTTCCACCCGGCCATGATCGCCCACTCCAGACAAGCCAGCGTTGCTGGAAAGGTCACGTTTCCTTTGGGCAATTCCTCACCGGCACTTGAGGAGATTATAATATCCAGGCAAGGGAAATTTCTGGCACCAGCTGAGCTGTGTTTAAGGGAAACGCTGCAGACTCGAGGAG
This sequence comes from Todus mexicanus, assembly GCA_013389965.1. Lineage (NCBI taxonomy): Eukaryota > Metazoa > Chordata > Aves > Coraciiformes > Todidae > Todus > Todus mexicanus. The sequence goes on from WEIS01041250.1 coordinate 4,335, forward strand.
TCTTTTGCACGGCCGATGGCTCAAAGGAAGCTTTGCTGGCCCAAACCCAACCTTCAGCACTAAAGCTAATTCCAGAAAGGAAAATGAAATGCCTCCCAGAGGCTTTGAGATTTTCAGACTTGCGCCCAAGAACCCTCTACCAGTGCACTGGACATTCCTGTCTCCTGAGCTCGCCGGGGTATTGGCCCAGGACGGTGTTGACTTTGGTTGCTGACTCTGGGTTCACAAGGGAAGAAGTTTTGGTAAACAGGGTTTAGGAGGAGCCATGTGCAACCTTTGGCATGGCAGTTGCTGTTTCCCAGAGGATATTTTGCCCCATCACCTGCCAAAACAACAGCGCCTACAACTGCTGAAAACACCACCAGCAAGAGATGCGGCTGGATGAGCTAGAGAAGAAGTGGGAATGGTGGCCAGAAACCTCTGCAAAGGACCTTTCCCTTCCCACATGACCTACTGCAGCCTCCGTTGCCTTGTGGTGGTGCCAGCTAGAGTATCGGTGCAGAATATGGCCTAGGACTGTCAACAAGTTCATCCTCTGCGCAGCAGAGCTGCCAGGCTTTATTTCATTTCAAACCTGAATCTATCACAAGTTTCTAAAAGGCCCAGATGGGATTGACAGGGGCACGGAGATGTGCAGCTCACCCTGGCACGTGAAATGGAAGAGGACACCCTCAAAGGGCTGCAACGGAGCATCTCCCCCACCCCTCTGACCTTCGCCAACAAATCGATCACTTATTAATCTCTTCTAAGTGGCATATAATGGATCTGTGTGACCGAGTCAAGTACATTAAAATACCCAGATAACGCCTCCGCTCATGTCATTCAGGACAACTGGTGTCAGGCCACTGCAGGAGTCATGACTGAGGACATTCACATGAAAAGCGCAGTCACGCTGCCATGGCTCGGCTTCTCTCCATCCCTCCAAATCACATATGCCCTGGCTCAAAGCAGTGTCCCAGGGGATGATACCTCACACCACAGGCACTGGTGCTAGACATCATAGTTCGGCATCTCAGCTCTTTCCAAAGATTCCTCTAAGTCCCAGGTTTATCTCTACCTATCAAAACACCTTCAGAAACCTGTCCCGAAGCACAAGGGCTTGTCCAAGGGTACCATGAAGCTAGGAAGACATAGGGAATAGAGTGGAGGTCCAGCTGCTTTGGGTGGGAAGGAACCTTTCAAGGTCATCTAGTCCAACCCCCCTGCACTGAGCAGGGACATCTGCAACTAGAGCAGGTTGCTCAGAGCCCCCAACAACCTCCCCTGCAATGGGGACAGGGATGGGGCAGCGACCGCCTCTCGGGGCAACCTGGGCCAGGCTCTCACCACCCTCAGAGTAAACAACTTCTTCCTTCTCTCCACTCTAAATCTCCCTCTTCTAGTTTCAAACCATCCCCCCTTGTCCTGTCCCCACAGGCCCTGCTCCAAAATCTGTCCCCATCTTTCTGCCAGGCCCCTTGAGGCCCTGCAAGGCCCCCAGAAGGTCTGCGCGGAGCCTTCTCCTCTCCAGGCTGAACCCCCCCAGCTCTCCCAGCTTGGCCTCCCAGCAGAGGGGTTCCAGCCCTCCCAGCATTGCTGGGGCCTCCTCTGGCCCCGCTCCACCAGGTCCCTGTCTCTGCTGGGCTGAGGCCTCCAGAGCTGGGCCCAGCCCTGCAGGGGGGGCTCCCCAGAGCCCTGGCAGCAGAGGGGCAGGATCCCCCAACCCCTGGCCCTGCTGCCCACGCTGCTGGGGATCAGCCCAGGGGGCCGGGGGCTGCTGGGCTGGAGCGCTCGGGGCCGGCTCAGCTCCAGCTCCTCACCCCAGCACCGCCAAGTCCTTCTCCCCAGGGCTGCTCTGATCCCTTCACCCCAGCCTGGGCTGGTACCTGGGGCTGCCCTGACCCGGGGTAGGACTTGGCCTTTTTGAACCTCATAAGGTTGACCTGGCCCCCCTTCTCCAGTGTGTCCAAGTCCCTCTGGATATATCCCATCTCTCAGTCATGTCAACTGCACCTCTTAGCTTGGCGTCATCAAGGATAAAGAAGGGAGTGTGAATAGCGGTACAATACATGGAGACTGAGAAAAGAAATAAAACCAGAAATGATGATGTCACAGCCTGCAGTTGATTTCAGCATGGTCTCGGGGGAGATGGTTATGCTAGCTCTGAAAGACCAGCTTGTCAGCCAAAGGCAGCCGGAGATGCTCCACAAGCCTCTCCCTCCCATACATTCATGTCATTCCTCAGCTGCATCGCTCTGTTCAGAGTCCAGGCTATGGAGTTTGAGCAAGAAGGGGGGCAAGAGGCGGAGATGAGGCAAAAAAAAAAAAAGAGCATAGATATGCTTCACCCTCAGCCATTTTCTCATACCAAGCTTCCCCACCCCAGTCAGAGCCGCACAGTCTTGGCCACGTCTCCCCATTTCTTCTATAAATCACGGCTCGTCTTCAAGATGTGAACAGCAGGATAGAGCCGCTTCCCACCCAAAACCCATCCCCGCTGCACTGCTGGAGCCGGGGGGTGGAAAGGAGGCACGCATGGGGCGATAAGGACATGCCAAGGCGTCTGAGCAGAACACGATACGGCCGAAAACTTTCGTCGAGCAGAAACGGAAGAAAAATCACATGCAGCACAGCAGAGACTTAGCACCCCCTTAAAAATAAAAGCAAGTCTTTGGTTCTTTAAAGGAATGCTGAGTTTTCTCCGCAAAAGCACATCCCATTTCTGCCCACGGAAGGATGTGCAGATGCGCGGCTGTGAATCCACACATATAGAACTCTGCCTCGTTTAGCATTCATTATGTTCCCTGCAAAGATTGACCCGTCACTGTGGTGTGACGGGCAAGAAAAGTCCCAGGCTGGTCATTTACAGCTTCCACGAGAGCTATTTGAGAAAGCTGGTGGTGAATGGAAGGAGCAGAACTTGGAGGAGGGACATGGGCAAAGCTGGTCCTTCATCATGAGCTTCATCTGTCCCCTCCTGCCTCTCTCTCCAGTAAAGCACAGGGGATGGTCCCTGCTGCCAGAGATGCACGGCCCCCTCGCAGAGGCACGAGGCAGCCGACAGGAACCACTGCTTCATTTTATTGTGACTGGGTTTAATCACGGCAGACAGAACCCTGAGGAAGCCCTCCCGAGATGATGGATTGCACCCCCAGGACCGCGGGTCCTTCGCACACAGATAGGCTGGTGCGGTAATGCATTAACATCACCGGTCAGGAATTTGGCAGGGGGGAGGAAAGGGCTGGAGCCTGAGCCCTCCCAGCACTCCACGGTATTCTGGAGGTGTGAGAAATCGGTGCTGTGTACGACCTCGAACCGCAGCTCTTTCTCACGGTCTCTCCAGCTCAGCCCTGAGGCTCAAGGAATCAGAAGGGTTTTCCTAAAGAGCGGGAAGTCTGGGCTCTGGTTTTACACAGGAGAAGCATACCAGAGGAGAAAACAGAAGTGTCAGAGGGGTTCAGACCGCCTTACCCAGCTTCTGTATTGCATTTTTCCCCTCTCTGAGGGAAGCTAGCCTCCCTAGCCTTCAAAGCTACCTTGAGCCTTGGCTACCACCAGCCAGCATCCTTCTCAATACACTCATGCTGGAAAACAAGTTTGAGCCTAGGGAGGCGAAAAATAGCCTTACTGGAATTAAGAGTGAGATTAAGAGAAGAGAAGGTTCTGAGACCTTCTGGGGGCCTTGCAGGACTTCAAGGGGCCTGTCATTCTGATGGGACAGATGTTTCAGCAGGACCTGTTGGGACAGGACAAGGGGGGATGGTTTGAAACTAAAAGAGGGAGACTTAGACTGGAGAGAAGGGAGAAATTCTTTGCAATGAGGGTGGTGAGAGCCTGGCCCAGGTTGCCCCGAGAGGTGGTCGCTGCCCCATCCGTGTCCCCATTGCAGGGGAGGTTGTTGGGGGCTCTGAGCAACCTGCTCTAGTTGCAGATGGCCCTGCTTATGCAGGGAGGTTGGACTAGGTGATCCTTAAAGGTCCCTTCCACCCAAATCAGTTTATGATTCCATGATTCATACCAGTCGTGCCACTTTTTATAGCACCACTGGCTTGGCTGCTCGTCTTTCATTTTGCAGCCCTTAGGGTGACACGATCCCCCCAACCCCAGCAGCCCCCAGCAGCAGGAGGGAGTCTGCTACCCAAAGCCGAGCAGAAGGCAGCGGGGAGGCCGTGGGAACACGCTGCTCTGCTCCCTGGGAGAGCCGAGGTTCTCTGCCTTTATGGCCATTGCTGACGTGTTGTGCTGCTACAGGAACCGGCGTCAGTAGCAAGCCCTCGGTCCCTGCTGCGCCAAGGCAGCGGGTCTGCATGAGAAAACCCAGTCCTCGTCCCAAAATCCTGATTGCAGCTCCTGCGCTTAAAGGCATGGCCAACCCAGCCTCTTGCTGTGGGACAGGGGCACATGGCAGCCCTGGCCACCCTCTGCCCACCATAGAGCTGAGGGATGGTGCAGCTGATGCTTGGTGCCTGCTTGAGTGTTGTTCATCGAAAGAGTTAAGTTATACAAATGGTGGGAGAAGAAAAAAAAGTCTAGAAGCTGATAACTCATTCTTATGCATCATCCCAGCTGCAGAGCCTCAGACCTCTGCATCCCTGTTCAGTGCCCCTTCCAGCTGAACCACGCTCAGATACATGTGGTGCTCCTTCACCTTGCCAGAGGATGTGGACAACCTGCAGCTGCAGCCCTGAGGGGCTTGGAGGCTCGCTACAGCTCCCCGAAATTTCCACGGGCTCAAGTTCAGGCTCTAAATATCCAACTACTCGAGAGAAGATAGAAGCCTGGTACACACAAGGCTAAAAGCAAACAAAAATCATCAGCTGGCTTTTGGGAAAAGTCAATGGTAGGTGGAGCGCTGCTAAAGAAACAAGCCTCAGGGCTGGGAAAATCTGGGAATGGACCCACAAAGTACTCAGAGGGGACAGATGAGTCGCTGCAGCTGGAGAGAGAAGGATGAGCTGCCCTCCTAGGAGTGAAAGCAGAGGGTGGGCATCCCACGAGGCAGCCAGGGAGGGGGGACCCACCACGCTCTGGCTTGGCCCCTTACCCCCACCCTGCCCCATGGCTCAGCTGGGCTGCGAGGTGCAAAGCCCCAGAGCGTGCCCCATCAGCACTGCGCAATCGGTCTGGCCCAAAGGGCTCTCTCGGCCACTCCTCCTCCTCAACAGCGCCTGGTCACCTCTCCCTTCCCATCCACCCTTCACTCAGAGGGTTCACAAAGGTGCCCATCAGCCCTGCCCTGGCCAAACAATGGGACACAGAGGGATAATAAAAAGGCCACTAATAAACCCATCAAAATAGGCAGGATTTGGAAAGGGGTGCACCACAGTGGGTAAAGCCTGCACGGACCATAGAAGAGGTTGAGACAGCACTGCAAAGTATGAACTGCACCAGTGAAGGCCCCGTGTCCTCTAATGTCCCCACACCAGCATTGCCCGCTCCCCTCCCCACACAGCAGCTCTGCCACTGGCTCGTTCCTGCACGTTCAATTTCCCCATCTCCCCCTAAAAAGTTGCCCCACTTCTTCATGACAAGGTGTCCTTGCTCCCTGTACCTACCCGCAAACCAGAGAGGTGGAGCAAAGAGATGCTGCAACAGCCCCCTCAGGCAGCAGCTTCCTCCCAGGCAACAAACTGTGCCCAGACCGTGTCCTGGTATCAACCAACCTGCCAACCAAAAAAATATCCCACCCCTTCAAAGTGCCATCCAACCCTCCCAAGCGCTTCAAGCTCCTCGTTCCCAGCTCAGCGCTCGGGAGGTCAAGGCAGAAATACTGGAGCAGCATCTTCCCTGCTGAGCCCCCATCCCAGCGAGCTCCGGGAAGCATTTGCATGCAGGCAGAAAGGGAGGCGTCCCACAGAGGGGGGCAAAGCCCCCAGATCCCTATCAAAGGCGATATTACACTCATGACATCACCAAAATTCAAGGAGTTTGGGGAATTTGAAAGCTACCCCTAAATTCTGGGGGACTTGGAGCACCACCAGGGCATCGCTCGACAAAGCAGCAGCGTGTTGCAGGGAGAAAGAAGAGGTCACGCAGCTGCCTCGTGGGCACCAGCACCATGAGCGCTGGCGAGAATTGGAGGCGGAAAGCGTCACCCAGGGCCGTGCAAGCGTGAGCCCAGCTCCAATGGTTTGGCTTCCCATCTTAACGACTCCACAGAAGATAAACTCCCATCCTACAGAGGAAATAATTAGGTTTATCACCCCATCTCATTTTCTGACTCATTTTCTTCCCCTGAGCTTTTTCCTCCTGGAGATTCAGTCCCCCTTCCCCCATCGCATTATTCACACTTCGGGCTCTACGGCATCGCAAAGACATGGAATCAGAGACACCCGTTTATTTGTTGCCTGTGCGGCAGCCAAGTGTTGGAGCCCGGGTGCAGTAGGAAGCATCCGTGCAGCGTGCAAGAAAACTGTCCTTTCCCCCCACGAACAGCTCACGGCTCGCTTCCTAACGACATCCCGAGATTCACCCACACGCTGGATAAAACCCAAAGCAGCTTCTAACACGCATCCATCTGTACGCTCCCTTCACCCCACGGCTGGGCACCCCAGCTGGGCATCGCCAGCCCGGCTACGGGGACGTGACAGCCGCCAGTCACCGCAGCGCTTCGCGGGAGCACAGTCGACCCAGAGAGATGATAATCCAGTTTCGAGGCGCGGCACCGCTGATTTACAGAGCGGCTGATTTGTGGGTTAATTAAACAGCCATATTCTTTTGTGAAGCACTCGAGGCTCGATAAATAGAGGGAGAGTAAAATTCCAGCAGGCGCAGATAAGGGACTGAATGAATCGACATGACAGGCGCTGGATCCCTATCTTATTTATAGGAATTCATTAGAAGGATAAGGGAAAAAAAGAGACAGCGATAACAAGATAAAGCGGCTGACGTTTGGAGAGGACTTTGAAAAACACAAAGTCGAGCGGGTGTGTGAGGGATCACTGCTCTTAACGTGCTACAAAGGGAGAAATCTTTCCCCAGGGAGCTCCCGAGACTGTGCTGGAGGAGGGGAGCGCCTGGGCACGCAGGCCAAAGGTGGGGAGGTGGATAACCGCACAATTCCCATTCTTCCCCGTGCCCTTGCCAGGTGATTACTCAGCCTCTCGTGCTCTGAGGTCTCAAAGCATAACCCTGGGCTCTTCTCTTCTCAGCCTCCAACCTAAACAGCACGCTCCTGCCAGCACCTTCTGCAAAGCCAGTGAGGAATAACGAAGGCTGATTTTTCCAGGCTGGGAAGAGGTGAAGGATGTTCCCCAAAGCGCTGACTCAGCGCTTCAGCCAGCGGTGCCTCCGCCGTGGCCGCTGCTCTCCAGCACACCCACCCACCCCGAAGCACAGCCCGCGTCAGCACGGGTGGTGGAAAAAGCCATTTCGTGCAAGTTTGGCTCCTGGACGGGTGTTCAGGTGACAGCAGCTGGGCACTCCTGCCCTGCTCGTGGGCACGAGCCGCTCTGAAACGCTGGGGTTTTGTCTCAGGCACGAAGCATCGGGACTCAGCTCTTCAACCCCAAATCCACAGGACTTTTACACCAGTTTCATCTCAGGATCCCTTAACCCAGCTGTAGGATAGCCTGGCAAGCAGCTCCGCTGGCTGAGCGATGCTCAGAGAAGGTAATTCCCCGGTTAACCCTGCGGCAGGTAAATCTCAGCATCGCACCGAAATCCCCGGCACTCACAAGTATGGCTCTGAGCAGCCGTTTTCACTCCTGTGCTCCAGCTCATCGACACACTTGGGCTCATAAGAAGAGCCTAAGATCTATGCAGTGTAATTGCTCTGCCTGCAGTGACCTTGGGGCAGATAAAAGCAGAGCAAGGCAATCTTGAGAGCAATATATCTTCAAGCCAGGAGCATCAAGTCACTCATCGGCTGAAGAAGCTTGTGCCTGCACCCGAGGTGGCCAGGTTTAGAAGGGGAAACTGCTCTGGGAGTAAATACAACTGTAAAACAGGCTGCGCCGTGCTTGGAGCAGATCTCGCTTATTTTCCTGTTGAGCCCTGTGAGCATTGGTGGGGTTATTTGGGTGTAAACCATGGATGAAGTCCCTCGTGCACCTTCACACCCCACCTCCCTCCTCATCTGTAAGCAGGACTGGAAAACACAGCCACAAAGCCAAAGCCCTGCCAAACCAAGCACAATAACCCCACTCAGGCCAAATGTCATCCCAGAGTTTCCCCAGCAAAAGCCCCTCTGAGTCTTTGAGGAACCAAAAGTCCCTTTATCCACAGCAGGAGGAACTTGGAGACACCATTAAGGACAGGAAAACACCCCTGGCTTGGGCTGTGTCGAGGACAGCTCTTTGGACACCCCTTTCCTGGGTATGAGGCACATGTGCTTCTCTCTGCTCCCCCTCCATCTGCTGCGCTGTGAAATAAGTTGCTGCCAGGCTGTGAGCAGGAGATTCCCACCCGGTTCTTATGCCCAGCCCTTGCTAGCACCAGTTGGCCCCAAATCTGAGCCCATCCTGCACCCCACCGAGGTTTCTGTGCCCCTCATAAGCGCCTGGCCAAGCCCTGTTCTAGAACAGGGATGTGTAACTGAGATCCCAGTCCCGCTGAGGCCAGGGAAGGAGCGCAACGGGCCAAACAGGAGATGGACAGAGACGAGGGAGCTCCTCCTGCCCACTCTCCATCCCAGTGATCCACGCAACCACTGGGAGCTTTTCTGTCCACTCCCCTGGGCCCAGGATGGGTCCTGGGAGCAAGCAGGAGGGACTGGGGGGGCTGTAGGAGCCAGTTTCCCTTCCAAGGCAAGAAACTCGTTTGACGTGAGGCTTGGAGGTTGCGTTACCAGGGAAATCCCACACTGACTGGAAAACACCTGCCCAAATCCCCCCACCTTGACATCGCCCACCTCCCATTGGGAAAGCAACAGGCACCCCTGAGCACAAGGGAGCCAAGAGGTGCCCAAGAGGCAATATGTGAGTCCAGCACTCCCTAATTCCAACTCTGACCCCCTCAGCTGCTCAGTGCAATAGGAAGAGGTGAGGAGTGCCTCTCTCCAGCCCAGTCCAACCCAGCAGCGTGGCAGAATCAGGAGGCTCCGGGAAGAAAGCGGCAATTCCAGCCCTCTGGGAAGAGCAGAATGACCACATGGATGGGAATCCCAGCACCAGCAGACAGTGTCACCGTCCTCCTCGGCTCAGTCCAGGTCAGCAAACGGGAAATAAACCCAACTGCACTGCCCACCTCCCTGCCCTGGCCATTATACTCTGAGAGGAAGGTTCAGAGCACTATTCATAGAATCACAGAATCTTTGAGGTTGGAAAAGACCCTTGGGATCATCGAGTCCAACCATTAACCCTACTCTGCAAAGTTCACCCCTAAACCATATCCCCCAACACCTTGTCTAAACACCCTTTAAACACGTCCAGTGATGGGGATTCAACCCCCTCCCTGGGCAGCCTATTCCAGGAGCTGACTACTCTTGCTGTAAATTTTTTTTTCCTAATATCCAGTCAAAACCTCCCCTGTTGTATTTTGGAACCATTCTCTCTTGTTCTGTCAATGAATTCTATTCTATTCTATTCTATTCTATTCTATTCTATTCTATTCTATTCTATTCTATTCTCTATCGTGATGAATTCAATCAGAAGAGCGATGCCAGCTCTGGGAGGCTCTGAATCGAACACGCACAATGTGTATTTCCCACCAGAAAAGAAAAAACCATCAAGAAATCAATCCTTTTCCTAGGCAGGAGCCTTGAGAGCTCAGGGGACACAAAAAGGCACAGAATGAGCCATCTCTTGCATGGGGCTGGGGCTGGCGGGGAGGGAATCAGGCAGCTCAGGTGAGTGTCACAGCACACTTGTGCTCACTTTCTGCACTCGGGTGCTCCTGGAAAAGCCATCAGCAAGTTCCAAGCTGCTTTTCTCGTATCGCTTCTCGGGGAGCGGGGAGGAGAAGGAGATGGGGGGGTGGGAAAATCGCTTTTCCTTCTTCCCAACGCATCGCGGCTGCTGGCGAGCCGGGCTGAGGCACAAATTCAGCTGCTTTAAAGGGACACGAAGACGGTCGAGCAGCATTTGGGTGCTTTCCTTCCACACATCCACACCCCCCACCCCGNCATTTGGGTGCTTTCCTTCCCCACATCCACCCCCCCCACCCCGGTCGGGTCCTGCCTCCCCTCACCCCGCAGCCCCAGCCAGGAGCCCAGCCCGGGTGCAATAGGAAGGGCTCAGGTGGGCTCCCCTCACCTGATGAGGTTCTGCAGGCCCTGCTTGCTGGAGTTCCTCCTCAGGACCACGCTGCTGCTGCTCATGGTGGCCGGTGGCGAGCGGACCCCCCCCGGCCCCGGCCCCGGCTGCGGCTCCCGCCCCTTCCCCAGCGCCGCAGGAGCC